>BGNK01001039.1:151020-176935 GCA_003297005.1 Symbiodinium sp. clade A Y106
CCCCCCCCCCACAAAAGCAACGCATGCAACGGGGGTAGTGGGTAGGGGGGGGGCCGCCTACTACTACTACTGCTACTACTACCACTACTGGTACTGCTACTACTTCTCATCGTCACTCTCATCATCATCAACCTCATCGAAATCGTGATCATCGTCGTCATCTTCACCAATCAAAAACTTCAAGTAAGAGAACAACCCCCGCCCCCTAATTATAAAACACACATTTGGCGTGCTTATTGTGGGGGTGGGGGGGGGCTCCCCTTTAATATTAGGGGGAAGGGATTAGTAGTAGTAGCAGTAGTAGTAGTAGGAGGAGGAGGAGTAGGAGTAGGAGTAGCAGTAGCAGTAGCAGTAGCAATGGCTGTAGCTGTAGCAGTAGCATTAGCAGTAGCAATAGCAGCAGCAGGAGCAGGAGCAGGAGCAGTGGCAGTGGCGGTGGCGGTGGCGGTGGCAGTGGCAGTGGCAGGAGCAGGAGCAGGAGCAGGAGCAGGAGCAGAAGTAGCAGTAGTCATCGTCGTGGAGGTCGTGGTTGTGGATGTTGTGATTGCTGCGGTTGTTGTGGCTGTTGTGGTTGCTATTGGTGATAGTTGCTGTGGTTGCTGTCTGTTACGACGACCAAGGGCCAAGGCGGCCAAGACGAGCACTGGTACCACTGCCACGACATTGACAACGACGACGAAGATGACTTCGACTCCAAGATTTTACGAAACGAGTAGGGCTGACGACTGTACTGTCAGGCCACCCAGTGGCATTAACGACCATTGCCTTCATTACCGCCTACAGTTATGGCTGCACGTATCGCTATCACGATTCGAGCTGCTGATGAAGTAGATGACTGCCTTGGTCCTGGTTCGGCGCACTAGATTAGCTGGGCCGGAACACATCCACATCCTTTATAATCATCCCTGTAGATCCAGACACCCCAGAACTATCCAAAAGTTGGGAGTCTTCTCCTCTGTGCCATTTTCAGCAGCATGTAGTACTCTGCGACGGAAGTCGCTGACAACCTTGGGACGTGCTCATGACAATTAATGGGCTGCCAGTTCGGTCAATAGAATAACCCAAAGCTCTAACCCCAAGTATGTATATTCCCGGGGTGCGGAGGCTGCTAGCTAGCACCGTAGGACCCCTCCACTCATTACGGAATCTTTCAATTTGGAGTTAGGTCTGGGCTTCTGGCTCAGATTGTAGAACAACCCTCCCATAAGAATGGAGCCTCCCGTTGGACGGAAGAACGAGGAGGGATTTCTGAATGGGTGAATCAGGGGGCTCTGCTAGAACCCGTCTTGGCTTCCAGGCTCCGGGGTGGGAGGTTTTACGCTTCAGGACCCCTTACCTTTCGACGACTCTATCGACTTTTCGGCTTGAGTGTGCCGGCCATAGGAGACAGATCCGCATCTGTACACAAGCTCTAGTTTTAAGTCGCCCCAGCTGGGGTAAAGTCGCCCCAAGCCCTGCGGCACACGGCATGGGAGTGAAGTCACACAAGGCCGCGTAAGCCCAACGACAGTTAAACTTCAGGCATTCCGCAAGGGCAAACACTCATCTTGGAGTGTTCACGGTTTGTTTGCACCCAAACCGCGCGTGCCCTTTGCGAGGTGCGTCGAGAAGCCTCATTAGTGGCAAGCATACACATGACTATATCCATATGCTAAAGCCAACTCGAGACACAAGAGGCATCACAGCATATACAAACTCAAGGAAAAACGACGCACAGTACTGCATCGGGAAACAAGACATGATAAAGGTATTGAAGAAAACTAACCCACTTCCTGCGCCACATGGAGTTGAGACGACTTTGCCGACTTAAACCTATCGCTAGTAGTACGGACCAGGTCCAGACAGCAAATGGCCAATCCAGTGCCAGTGGGCTCCAGGGCCCATGGGCATGAAGGCGCACGGGCTACAGGGCCAAAGAGTCCACAGGGTTTCGGATCGTAGCGAAGTGGTCTGAAATACTCCTGTTGTGTAATTGTGTATAGTATACTTATACATAAACACCAGCATACAAATAAAAGCATGCACACCAACAAACATACTCGTAGTACAGCTTATGTGTCTGTAGCGCAGAGATGCACACATAGTTGCATGCATACATACATATGTCGTATACGCAGACGAACATCTATGCCGCATATGCACATCCATCTATAGAGCCTACCGCCGAAAGGGTCTACATAGATACATACCTCTTCGAATGCATACATTATGGTCCATTCAAGCACAGACATGGTTCACAAGGCTACCGGCCCAGGGCCGAAGGTTCCGCAGCACACAGGAGCCAAGGGCAGCATACCAGGCAAGCAGGGAGCAAGAAATTCACTAATCTGCTGGTCGCTAGACATCGCAATCGTTGGCTCTTGGGCTCCGTGCCCTCGCTGGGCCGTCGCTGCCGATCTGCAGAGTTCCTCAGGACCGGAAACGCTGCATACCCAAAGCCCACAACATTACTAAGGAGGCGTTGCAAGTAAAGCCTTCAATATGCCTTGACAGGTTTGTGAAAAAATTGCGGTCTCCATCCGGATCTTTGGGCCAAACGGTTTGGTTTACGGAAAGTTCCTGGGGCCTGACCCTAAACGTGAAGAGTGCCAGCAGAGCCACAAAATCCAAAAGCCCTTCTTCGACCGAAGCCGGAACCTGTGAAGTCGAGTTGCCACGGCCTGGTGCCAAAGCGCCAGTCTAATCAAGGACTTGACCGCAAGTGAGTGGCCTCGGCTGCAGATTTTCGGGTGAAACCACCAGTTTGTGGCTCTCCTCCCAAATGAAGTTTGGAGTTCTGGCATCTTCTGGAATTGCGGTTGCGGGATAGGGATGGAGGAGAGCACTAACGCGCTGTATGTGGTACGGGCTGACGGAAGCGCTGATGGTCTGGGCCTTCGAAAACTAAACCATAAAGGGTTCGGGGGTTAACGCCTCGGCTTCGGCGGCCTCAGGCCTTCTGCAAGACTGTTTCCCAGTGCTTCTATTCTGCGGATGAAGGTTTAACTTCTCCTGCCTTTTCAAGATCCTACACTAAATGGTTCTTGCCGTGGGATGGCCTGATCTCCTAGTTAAACAGGACCTAGCCCAAGCTAACAGCAGCCAACCATGCATCAGCTTGGATGAAAATGTGCACGCCGCGACCGCATGCCGTTTGTGCTGGCCTTGGTTGTGGGTCCAGTATACGGCCGAATTCGAAGTCCCTCTGTACTTCCTATACTATAATAGTCCTAGTCTAGTTCTTTCTTCCCTGTTTTACTTCTAGGCCTAGCAACAAGCGTCACTCTAGAACAGCCCTTTGGGTCCTGCACCAGCGCATGGCCAATAATGCTGTGCGTTTTCTGCAAGCCTCTGCGACCTCAAATCTAAACTCGCCCAGCCCAGTGCCCGGGACCTGAATTGCTTCAGACCCAGCGCAAGCAATAGACCTACATACAAACCAAGTGAACCTGTTGGAAACAATAGCAGGGAGGGGCTCCCTTCTCGGAGGCATCCTACGATTTGCTGACTATCCCTCACTAGACTGCATTCTGCCACAATTTCCGAATCCGAATCCGGAACTCCTGGGTCGCTGGCCTAAGGGTTCAGGAGGCTTGGTAAGCAAACCGGGCGTGCAAGTGACTGTCGACACTTTGAAGGACTCCAGCAGATGGCATCGCATGAAACAGCTGCAAAGCCTGCGGGAATCAGACCGTGGTGCCTCATCACAGCACAGGTGGGGCTTATGATCACGTCTAACCCATGAGAGAAATTGAGGCAGCGAAGCACAAAACAGTCGCGGCGGTAAACTGCAAACGGTTCCCACAGCAGTACTTGTCCCAACAATCGAGGTCGCATCCGGCGTCGCCGCCTAAAATTGTCAAAGTGGTCCTAGGCGTCGCAGTTGTCATCGCAGCCCACATGACGCCAATGACAGCTCCGCGTCCCCGCAGTAGTAGTAGTAGTAGTAGTAGCAGCAGCAGCAGTAGCAGTAGCAGTAGCAGTAGCAGTAGCAGTAGCAGTAGCAGTAGCAGTAGAAGTAGCAGTAGCAGTAGCAGTAGCAGTAGCAGTAGTTGTTGTTGCTGGTTGCAGTCGCAGTAGTAGTAGTAGTAGTAGTGGCAGGAGTAGTAGTAGTAGTAGTAGTAGTAGTCGTAGGTAGTCGTAGTGGTAGTCGTCGTCGTAATCGCAGTGGTGGTTGTAGTAGTAGTAGTAGTCGTCGTCGTCGTAGTCGTAGTAGTAGTAGTAGTAGTAGCAGCAGAAGTAGTAGTAGTAGCAGCCGCGACAGCACCAGCTTAAGTTTGTAATACAATAGAGCATGTAGTTTGCAACATGTAGTGTGCAGTAGTTGATGTCGTCGTAGTAGTACCAGCTGTTGAGAAGTCGTGGTCGTCACCGTGGCCGCGGTGGTTGTCGTAGTAGCAGTAGTAGCAGCAGCAGCAGCAGCAGTAGCAGTAGCAGCGGCAGCAGTACAGTATCAGTAGCAGTAGCAGTAGCAGTGGCAGTGGCAGTGGCAGTGGCAGTGGCAGTGGCAGTAGCAGTAGCAGTTAGTAGTAGCAGTAGTGTAGTAGTAGTCGTCGTCGTAGCAGTAGTAGTAGTAGTAGCAGTAGTAGTAGCAGGAGTAGGGGTAGTAGTAGTAGTAGTCGTCGTCGTCGTAGTAGTCGTAGTAGTCGTAGTAGTAGTAGTAGCAGTAGTAGTAGTAGTAGTAGTAGCAGTAGTTGTAGTACAGTAGTAGTAGTAGTAGTAGCAGCAGTAGTAGTGTAGTAGTCGTCGTCGTCGTCGTAGTAGTAGTGGTAGTAGTAGTAGTAGTAGTAGTAGTGGTAGTAGCAGCAGCCGCAGTAGTAGTAGTAGCAGTGGCAGTAGCAGTAGCAGTAGCGGTAGCGGTAGCGGTAGTGGTAGCAGTAGCAGTAGCAGTAGCAAAAGCAGTAGCAGTAGCAGTGGCAGTGGCAGTGGCAGTAGTAGTAGTAGTTGTTGTTGTTGTTGTGTACTACAGGAAAACATAGCAGGACGTAGCAGCAGCAGCAGCAGTAGTAGTAGTTGTTGTTGTTCTTGTTGTTTGTTGCCGCTGCAATTGTAGATGTATTCGTCATCGTCGTTGGGCGTCGCCCTCTCGTCGTCGTCGACTTGTGGTGGCGGCGGTGGTATACAACTCGAAACCCGACGCCCTTACCCCTCAGCCGCCTCCGCCCTCACACTTGGAACTCCCTTGAGGCCCTTGAATCCTGGATACTGATCTGGCTCGGCCCACCTGCTGCCACCTCCCAGCAGATTCGCAAACAAGCATCCTTGGCCGAAAGCTTTCCAGCAAACACTTGAGAGTTTGTTGGGAGTTCTGTTTTCCAAACCCTGCAACAGCACACTTTGCTCAAGCTGCTTTATTGTTGCTGGCACAGCATGCGCCCTTTATTCTTGTATCCTTCCCGCATATTTGCCATAGCACTCTCATCCATGGGATGGAGCATGCCTCAGAGCTCTGTCAGAGGAGGCAACATGCAAAAGCTTGACAGTTCGCGTGCTTCTGCCAAGCTTCGTGGCGTTGTAGCAGACATCGTCTGGCAATGAGCACGCTCCTAGGAGATCCACAGCCGTCTGCCAGAGTGCAGCCTTCGGCGGATGGCTGTTGGCTGACGATTTGGTTGCTGAGTCACACCGGCCCAGAAATATCCTTACTCGTAGGCATCCCTGAACATATCGGGTGATCCCACTTGCGTTCTAACCTAGGTTCTATCCATGGAACCCCTCCGTTTCCAAAACCCAGGTGAACCCACAACCTAAGCTTTTGAGGCCAAACCCCCTGCATCGTTCCGAGCTTCCTGTGAGGCTCCGACATCCACCCCCGCCCGCCCGCCCCCGAAAGAGGCAGGGACGAAATGACCACCAAACTATGACCAATCTCATTCTTCGAAGCCCAACCCCCATCCACGAGCACTGTGCTACACTACCATCAGAAATGGCATTAGCAGTACCTTTCGTGGCAGTTGCTGTAGCGCTGTAGCCGTAGTAGAAGCAGTGTTGTACTGGCAGTCGTCGCCGTAGTAGTAGTGGCAGTGGACGTGCGAGTGCAAGTGGCAGAGGCAGTGGTAGTGGCAGGAGTAGTGGTAGTAGTGTCAGTGGTAGTGGGAGTGGTAGTGGCGGTGGTCGCAGTAGTTAGTCGTAGTAGTCGTCGTAGTCGTAGAAGTCGTAGAAGTCGCAGTAGTAGCAGTAGTAGCAGTAGTAGCAGTAGTAGCAGTAGTAGCAGTAGCAGTAGTAGTAGTAGTAGCAGCAGCAGTAGTAGTAGGAGCGGTAGTAGGACGAGGAGGACTAGGAGGAGGAGTAGTAGGAGTAGGACTGAGTAGGAATAGGAGGAGGAGGTGGAGAATGAGGAGGAGCAGCACCACCAAACAACAGCAGCAGCAGCAGCAATGGCAACAGCGGGAGCAGGAGTACGAGGCAAAGCATAAGAGCATCAAGCTCTAAGCTTTGATTACTGGGATGAGGGCAGCGAGGATTGCCATACTTTCACGCCAGGCTCTTAGGAATCGTAAGCCAAATCCCCAAGAATCAGCGCCGGGCTTGCCGGCCTTGCTACAGCCAGTGATCACCGTTGTGTAGCACACCCTGGGATGGCAGACCCCGAAACTTAGCACTCCCACTCCCCGCGGAAGTGAAGCCCTGCTGGCAAGAGGTGGCAGTTCAGGGCCGGTGCTTAGTGACTGAGCCCCCAAGACTAGGAAAAGAGCAGGCTTTTGGAACCTGGATTCTGACGTCTAAGTTGAGGAAGTGTGGCAGACAGATTCCTCTCTCGCATGGCGGGGTCAGAACAGATTCTGTTTGGGCTCGGAGACAAGGACATGTACAGGGTCGTGCTTGCGAGAAGATGGCGTGACTACTTGGGTGCAGCCGCCTTCGCTGGAGCTAGACTGACCAAGTTTAGAAGCCTAGAAACCAGAAGGTGAAGGTTCGCCAGCTCAACATCTAGGCCTAGCAAAGAGCCGAACCCTTATAGGAGTGGATTGCTTCCATGTGTCTCTACCCCAGCCCGCACTCTCGTGGCGAGCGTTTGGGCCGGTAGGGGTGGGCACATTGACCAAGTCAAAAGCGCCAACTTAAATCAACTCTTTCATGGAAGCGATGGGACACCAGTGCAACCGTGGATTAACAGCGCAGGTGAGGTGTGAACAAGCATGCACCGTAAGCTTCGGTAGGACCTTGTAACCAAAGAACCACACCACCCTAGACCCGCAAACTCAGATGGGCAAACTTCGAAGTCGTTCACACTGTGGATAGCACAATAAGCAAATACGTCTCGTTTATCCGAACTTATCCCCAAGTCAGGGATCGCGTCTGGAGTCAGCCGGCTGTCCTGCACTTACGCATATAGAAACTCTCTTCACTAGTGGCTTCGGGAGTTTGGTGGGAGTGCGGGGTGGCTTCGAGACCCCTGACATTGGTTCGTCGTTTTCTGACTGCTCCCAAACCCCTAGAAAGGCAGAACAAATGTTGGCACCGGAGCTCTGTGGGTCTTATCCTACTTGATCCTACAAGCCAACTCGAACCTTTGGGTCTGGGATTCGGGGTTTTCGATTTTGAGTTGGGCTTCGATGCTGAAACCAGGCCAAAGTAGACAACCACCGGCGACCTGCATGGATGCGAGGTGCTGCAAGCTTTGCTCCCAGCGCTGGCCTCACACCCACATCCGAAACGCGACCGTCGCAACTGAGCAGCCCTCGGGGCTAAGCAGCTAGGACCAGCTAGGATGCCAAAGTTGACCTCAACACTTAGGATGTCATTCATGCCCAGACCGAATTCTGAGCACTCCGACACAAGCACACGCGACCATGCCACTGCTGACCCATGAAACGTCCGGAGTTCTTTATGTTCAGAAAATGCTGCAGGAAAGCCAAGCCCAAGACAGCAAGGTTAACGCAATTCCTTCTTGGCTACCTTAGGCGGTGATGCGGCGTGATCCAGCATGCCACCAGGCGGCCTTGCTGCATGGCGGAAAGCGCACCCTTGTGAGCAAGCACCTGAGAAGACGTTGAGGAGATGTTATGTACTGCCCTTCTCGCGTTGTATATGTCACGCTTTGCACGGGGGTCATGCTAAACGTTTGTGCTTCGTCTTAGGTGTGAGCGACTCATTTCAGTAAGGATGGCGAAAAGGCGTAGCCCCCCAAAAGCAAAAATGCTGAAATCAAAGTCTGTAGAAAAAATAGGAATAATTAACGATGCAGTGCAGGTGCTGTCAAGCAACCACAATACGCACAGTGTTGGCAGTAATGCATCGAACCCTCCTCGCGCCAAAGCCCGAACAGCGCTGTGGCGGGAGTGCGATTCATCAAGCTCGGGTTTATAAGGACTGAATGGTAAGTTTATCTTTGTATCTATGTCTCAATCGGCATTTTCTTATACGCTTCTATGTTCTGTGTACCGAAAACGCGATCAACTGATATAGAAAGACACTCCTGCTCGCCTGCATGCTGTAGTGAGCACCTGTCATGGGCCATACCTGCAAGCTTACAGAACGACGAACTTTGTGACACATTGTTGTTGCATTCATATCGCTACTGCATTCATCAGCTTGAACCACAAGCGAGATGCGAGACCCTTCCTGTACTTGCCCATCCTTGTTCCACGACGTAAGATGAACCTCAAACTCTTGCTGCCGCGGTGGCATCTTGCTCGGCTCGTACAACGGCCATCTCCTACCAAGTAGACTTCTGAAGCACCGAAAATCGCTGCCTGGACTACGAGGCACTCGAAATTCGCAGTGGTCGCAAGACCCTCGGCTCTGGGCCGGGGACCCGGGGAATCACGCTAAGCCGCGAAGCCCTAAACCCAAGAAAAGCCGGGGCTTCGCCTCGAAGAGGCGAAGCGACAGCTCCCACTCTCCGGCGCGATTTACGCTGGGGAGCAAGGAGCTAAAGCCTCTTTAGGCAACAGGGTTTAGTTTCCGGTTCCCAGCAAGAAAGGCTACAGTGTGTTGAGTGGGTATGGAAACCTTCGATTCGGAGTACCTAGCAGGGCCCAGGGCTTCTGCTGATTCTTGCTCGTCCTATCACAAGTTCTTTGCTTTTCTCGTCTATTCTTGCTTTCACTGCCAGGAATGCCAAGAAAAAACCAGTGCAGCGATCTATCTGCATGTAGAAGGCCGTTCAAATTCCGACAGCACCGACAACGCTGTACAGGACCACCAGGGGGTACCGGTATTGTGCTTGACAGGAACGCGCAATTCAAGCAGCCCTCAAAGTGTCCCGAACTAATCATGCCAGCAGCTGGCAGGGTTTCTGTTCCAGCGTGCATCTGATCACACCTCAAATGGCTCGCTCCTTCTGCCTCAAGCCTTGTGGTCTAAAAATACTGTAGGAAGCCCAACACCGAATCCCAAAAACCAGATGCTCCCCGAGGCTGTTCAGCAAAGAGGCTCCTCGAGTTGGCCTGGAGGAGCCAGTCTGACATATCCCGCCTTAGACCGGCGCTTTGCTAAGCCGGAAATTACATCGGGTGTGTGCATGGCGCCACGTCGTCTCAACACACGCAGCTTGAGACTCCCATAGCTTCCACTTCCTTTCAGTGTCCAGAAGCAGCACCGTGCACACCTCACCCGCCTCCCTCTCAAACGCCCGTCCATGCCGTGGAGGCACAAGATGTTCAATGCCGAGTCCCAGTTCATTGCGCTGCCATGGGCCATTATGCCTCTAACCCCAAACCGCAGAGCCAGCGTTTGAGCAAATTAGGGGGATTTGGAATTTGGAAGCTCTCAGAAGCATTGGCGATGGCAACCTTATACAGATCAGTGGAACTGCCACCAACCTTTTCAGCCTTCAAAGCATCTGTATACCATCTAACGACAGCCATACTATGATAGATCTTGAAAGGAGCCTGGTAATCTTTATTCAAGCAAGTGTTTTAGCTGCAAGCATGAGGTGCGGAAGCTTGTGCTGTTAAACAGGGGGACGGGAAGAGCGGTGGCGGTGGGGGTGGGGGTTGGGACGGAGGGGTGGGGGCTGGTGCGCAGCGTGGGAGTATTGCACGCTTTCCTGTCTGAGCCTTGTATACTGTAAACCTCTCTTGTAATCTTGCCAAAGATTCCAAACTCCGGTCCCTGCACAACCCCGTGATCGATTCCTGCTAGAGATTCCAAACCCTGCTCGCGCCGGCACGGGCACCGGTAATCCTGGGTGCAGGTCTCCAAACTTCGTTGACGCATAACAGAGCTTTTCCAATCTCCATCTGTCAACCTGTGAATACAATATACGTCATATGTGTAACGCCCCAAACCTTTCCTTCTTTATCTGCATGCAAAGTTTGCATGCATGGATGCATGTATGCATGCAGTTATGTACAGAAGGGGATTCATACCAAAACATTTGTATTATGATGCATTACACGAGGATACATTGCACTACGCTAAATGACACTACAATAAACTTGCAACACGTTGCACTGCATTTCGCTACATCACAATACATTACACTACACTACACTGCGTTGCATTACATTGCGTTACGTCCATCAATGCATGCATGAATGCATGCGTGTGTGTGTGTGTGTGCGTGTTAGTGTTAGTGTTAGTGTACTGTATACACATTCAACCCCAGACGTTGAAGTTCTCGGACTACAGTCACCACTTCCCAGCCCTCCGAATTATCGATCTGCATGCGGCTTGAGCTGCAGATGTTGCACTGCTGTGTGCTCAGCGGAACGGAGCCATCCTTCATTTCAGGTCGAAGCCCCTCGAGTTGTGATCGATCCTAAGCCATCCTAAGCCGTATGATTGCCTCGATGATGAAAGACTAAGCACCGGATGGTAAGGCCAGGTGGTGAGGTTCAAAGGCCATGACTCTCATGATTTTCTTCGCAAAAGTACACCGAAACGAGCATCGAGGTATCGGGGTGACGGCCATGCATAAAAATCTACACTTTCGGGTCGAAGATTTTGCACAAACCTTCGGCAATCTAGAAGCTCGTGAGATCGCACGGCCTCCTGGCCTCCTGCACCATCTGGAGGACCAGGTCGGCGAGGTCTTCTCGCCCTGCACTGGCCAGCTCCTCCCAACAGCATCGCAGCTGGAGTTGCGGAGCAAAGATATGCAAAGGTTACGGGGGCGTTCTGGGGCGAAGCTTCCCAATCGGCGGCTTCCGGTGAGGACTTCCGGTGAGAAGTCGCTCTCCTAAGACTAGCTTACCCACACTGACCAAGCACCCTTCCGACAGTGACCAGTGTTGTCGCAGCCGTGCAGTCATCAACACCATTGCCACCACCACCACCACCACCACCGTTGTCATCATGAGCGACGATATCGGAAGCACAAGCAGCCGCAGCTTCTGCAGAGGGGCTTCCATGCAGAACAGCTTTACAGATGCATGCTGTTCAATGCGATTAAAGGCCGACTTGACACAACCAATTGAAGTGCTGAGAGCCGGAAAGGAACCTTGCAAGATGACTGCATCGCGAAAGCCAGGCCCAAGGGAAGGATTCGACAGCACTGACAGCCAGAACCACGAAATCCAGACTCCAGAAGGCATCGACCGGACGCCGTGGCACCCTCTGACCGCTGAAGCTCCCCTTCCAAAACAACTCTTCTGAATGAACTCCTGCAGCGACCACGTAAGCCGTTCCTCTGCTTGACCCATGCCGTGGGTGTTTCTCAAAAGCTTTTGGAGCGTTTTCTCAGGATTTTCATAAGCGTGTAAAAGCCAGATCGGGCAGGGAAAAGACAATCAAATCAACGTAAATAGCAAACTTACGGCAAACAGTTTCTACCATTGCCCAGTGCGTCACTCTTCTATCTTCGGCACCATCTCTGTGGAAACTGGTCGTCTGGCTGAGGGCCCCTGTCCGATTTCAGCGTTGATGGTCTTCCGGTCGCCGGGTAGGGTTTCGGATTTCATTTTGTTGGTTTCAGAATCTCATGATGCCGGATTTCGGGTTTGAGGGTTGTGGGCTTCAAGGTCTAGGGCCTTATAGGCTTACATTAGGGTTTAAAGTTTAAGAAGTTGAAGCATTTAGGGTTCAGGATGGAGGGGGTTGAGAGTTTGAAGTTTCGGACTGCAGCCCTGAAAGTTGCCATGACAGTACTCTCTTGGTAGGCCTCCTGCAACTCAAAACAGGCTCCGGTGCGTGCTGGGTCCTGGCTAGGGGGGTCCCAGGGATATTCAAGGGCCTGGGCGCGTTTCAGAGTCATGGCCGAAGCCCTGCACTGTTAAATCTAGTCCTGTGCCTGTGCAGTTACGCGGCTTACCTCTGCCTGATCGGTGTCTTACCGACAGATAAGGAGGCTGTAGCTAGATGGTATGTCAGGGAGGATGCCCTGTCTCCATCTCCGTCTCTCTCTCTCTCTCCCTCCTCTTGCCTCTGGCTGCATCAATGCAACGTAGTGTAACAACTCAGCACGCCAAAATACTTACGGATCTCCGTTGGCAAAGGTCTGCGACACCCCATCAAATAAACAAATGGCTCTCGACAGGCAGCCGGCTGCTGCTGCCACCCAGGCAGCTCCAGCATGACGCTCATGCCAACATCCTGGAGCATTCGGAGCTACAACTCTTAACCAATGTTGTCTCGGACATGCCAGAATCTTTGAAGTGATCGTCGGTTGGAACGGATTCGGGGCCGCAGGATCTTAGCTTCAGGGCTTTAGATTTGGGCATTGTATTTGGCTTTGCTGGAGCGCGAGGCACTTTAGCTTTAGACACCGCCCTCCCGCGCTGGGGACTTAAGTTAAGGCTTGGGGTCAACTGAGGCCCAGGCACTAAACCCGTCCAAAAGCTCCCTAAACTCGAACAGTGCGTCTGCTGGACCAGGAAAATCCTTTGAAGATAAAAGACAGCCACTCCGGTTTGTTGCACCTCTTGTAAGTTCTGGAAGTTGGGGAGGACGTCCAAAACCGTCAGCTAGAAATCATGGGGTGCACGCTTCAGTTTAGAGTTGCGGATTCGGATTCCCCCATCCCTCCCGACCCTTGACAGCCTGCCGTGAGGCCGGCCGGGGGATTGAAAGCATCCCTGTGGAGGCACCGAAGCTTCAGGCTCAAATTGCAGCCACCCCTCATTTTACGGCTTTTAGAAAAAACTTTCTAGGCCTTCGCTGGGGGTCTGTTCAATGTGTTAAGCGCTGAAGCTAAGGATCCGAAGGCAAAGCAGTCAGCGCTGAAGGGCTTGTGCTGCAGGCTCTCATGTGCCAAGCCATGTAAACCGTCACCCTACAACAAGTCCACTGCCAAAAGAACTCTCTTTAAGAACCCGATCTTGTAAACAAGCAACTCCCACAACTACATCCTAAACGGGCCGCTCGACATCCAGCCATGCTCGCGCTCACGGACCCCGACACTGGTCTCCCACAAAGACTCTCAAAATCAGAAAACGAAAGCCGCGAACCCCAGCACCACAGGACTCAGCAACCGCAAACCCGCAAAAGCTCCGCCCTCATCCCGGGAAGCCTTCGTCCCAGCCTCTTGCTCTAAGGGTTTAGAGCTATGGAGGGGGGTTTTCTGAACCCTGAACCCTAAAAAGCCCTATATGCAATTTTATGGTCCCAGCCTCCCCGGTTTCGTCCTCTTCCAGCCCCAGGCCAGCTGCCAGGCCGTAGGCGCCGCATCACTCCCAAGGCTGAACCCCCCCAAACTTCGTGCGGACTAAGTGGGCTCGGGTCTCCTGGTTGTATCACTCGCCGCTCGGAAGGCGTCGGTGTTTAGGTGCTTTAGGGAGGCTTCGTGGTGAGGATGCTGTGACTTCGAGTGAGTGGATGAACTCGGGCATTGAAACTCTCGTATTCAAGAAGCTTGGATCTCGCCCTGCCTGGAATACATTGGCATTGGCAACAGCATCGTTAAAGAATCAAGAACTCGTGGACCCCATCTGGGGCCGGAGTGGAAGGGTGTGCGACGGAACCAAAGGAATCCTCAGATCTTTTCTCCCTGCCGACGAGATGGCTCCTGCGCCAGTTTTGCTTGGCTTCTTGCTCCTGCCTCGCACCCAGATAATTTTCGGGCCCAGAAGTTTTGTAGGTACGAGGCTTGGTCGGGCGACAGTGCTGCTAGTGATGAGAGAGGGCGAAAGCTCACGCCAATAATGCTTGGAAACCAAATCTGGCTGGAAAAGCTGATGCTCGGCAGGAAACCAGATGCCTCGAAAAAGCCTCGAAGGAATTCCCCATCTTCAAAACTATCTGGCAGTGGTCCACGGCGAAGGACCTCAACTCCGAGCACAAAACCCAATCGAAGACCTGACGGGGCCTTTAAGTAAGTCCTACAGAATAAGCTTACATGATTCGAGCCCCCCCACAGGCAAGCGCGACTCCGAGGGATCCAGCATGCGGCGCTTGAGAAACTCAGCTCCTTCCTTGGCGGGGCCTCCGTGTTCCCTCAACCCGAGTGGCGCTGGGGTTCAGGACAAGCCCAACAGAAGACATAATTAGGGCCTGAAGGCTTCCAGAGACGCAGAGACGTCCTCGCAAGCTGTGGCGCAGCTGGCAATGGCCTTAACCGTATTCACGGCTCTTCGCATTTAGGGCGTACGTGGTGCTTTTTGATGGAAGCCCAAGCCAAAGCCCGAAAGATGTCGCATGAAAGAACGCTCGTGCAGGCCGAGCCCCCCGTTTCGAAACCCGAACCCCGAAACCAGATGTCTCAGGCTTCCGACGCTCCAAATCTCAGCCGAAGCAGCAAAGCTGAGCGAGAGGTTGTCCGGGGCCCGCAGCCGCGACAGGAGTAAAGAAGAACGGCACCAATCTCCTTTCGGGTTTTCAAGAAACACTGCACAAGCCCCAAGGCCCCGACGCCTAAAGCCAAACACCCCGTTGGAGCCTCCTCTTCCCCATCAGATTGTCAGTCAAACAATCAAACTCTCCAGAAAACTTCACCATAATCAACATTCATGTATACACCTCTACTGTTGTTGGAGAACCGTGCAACCCTACAGCTCCCACCACGGAGACCCTCGACGAAAAGTGCCCAAGACCATCCTGTCGACGACCCCTGGCCCCGCACCTCGCAGGCTGCAGCAGCTGATCGCCGCGTTGTCGACAGCACTGTCGATCTCAACAGCCCTCCAGGCACCAAACAGATTATAAGCTTTTGGGTGCAGGGGTTTCGATGAGTTAAGGTTGAGGGTTGAGGGTACTTCGGGCCCAAAAAGGATTCTGAACATGCCTAGGGCCTAGGGCTTCGGGTATCTCAGGGCTTTGCCGGTCGGAACGGTTCTGCCGCATTACCAACGATAAAGACATGCAGAGGACACTGCTCAGCCAGTTTATGAATCCAACAATACGTATGTAAAGACTGAAACCTTTAAAGCCAAATTGCACGACTTGAAGCTGCTGAGCCTCACCAGGGCAACCCGCAGGAGGTCGACGGCTGCCTGGCGTCTTCGGTGGACCCGTGGAACTCTCGCATGCGGCCGCAGTCTAGGACAGGGAGCTTTGTTACGTCTGAAGGCATCACCGCTGAGTGATGGGTAGCCGGGTAAATACTCGATGTATACATTACGATGGTTCATGCTAGTTGCTGACATCGCGGAAGGTAACACCCAAATCCGAAAGGCCGCCGAGTGGTTTCAGTGTTATAACTGCCTCGAAAACCATCATCATAGCCTCATAGCAGTGGCATGCAATAGATCAAGGCCTCCCAAAGACGCTGGGGCTCGCCGGAGTTTGCCTTGGCCGGTCGAAACGGAAAAACGCCTCCGAAACGTGGCACTTTCGGACTGCGGGGCCAACAGGACGTAGGACTTTGGGGCTTGACGGATTGAAGGTTGAAACGGTTGAGAGATTGGTGGCTTAGGCTTCGACGCGACATCTTCTCTAGTAAAACACTGGGAGAGGGTAGGTGCAGGAAATGCATTTCGAACAACCTCCGTCTAACTCGCATTGACTCTAGGCTTTCACAGCGTCGGTTTGGGTTTCGACTCGCGCACTCGCTCGAGTCAGGCACGGATTCAAGCGGAAGGTCCAACTACACAAGGCGGTTCTGGGGCTTCGGGTTCGGAGCTCTGCGGGGCGTGAACGCGGCAGGATTTGTGCAAAAGGGAATGATAGTAGGAGTAAGAAGCAAAAAATTGGACATCACGGAAGCAGTAGCAACACTTCCAGGACAGGACGGCGATCAGGACTGCAACCTTACCGCAACCATCCTGTGACCTTCGCCTTCACAGGCTTTAGCCTAGATCTTTAATTTAGATGCTCTCACTTCGGGGTCTGCTGATAGATGATTTCCGGAGTTTCAAGGCTTCGAGGCTCTAGGTCTAGGTGCGCCGAGATTTCGGGGCTTCAGGCTCACGGGTCAACAGTTCCTTCAAGTTCCGGCCGAAGCTCCATGGAATCAAGCAGGCTGCTGTAGCCAAACCTGGCTCCAGGACTTTACGCTTGCTGAGATTCCTTCCTTGTGCGAACACCAGCCGGTTTGGGTTATGTAGCAGCCCAAAGAGCCAGGGACACTAGATTCTGAAACATAAACCATCCAGCACCATACCTTAACCTTGCCCCGCGCACCTGCTTGGGGAGACAACAACAACACATATGCAAACCCCTTCATAGGCATCCCGCTTCGCGCCGCCGAACACGGGTCATCCGTCCTTGGAAGTAGGAACCCAATGAATGAATTGCCTGCAATGGTCCACACTTCACGCCTCATTTTTATGAAAGCCCGCTAGACTCCTGAACTCTCCGGCCTATCCAGAAGTGACCATGTGCCACGCCAGCACAGCAGTGCCAGCGCTCTGCACCAGGAGCCTGGAGCGAAAGAAGTGAAGTCCTGCTCGGGTCCCGGGTCTCGGGTTCTCGGCCTGTTCTGATAACAGAAGAGTCCCAGGCCTCTGGGGCCTCTGGGGCCTCTTGGATTTCGGTCGTTTCGGGCTTGGGTTTGGAGGCCAGGGCGATGCTTCGGCGCGCGTGCGTGCCTGCAAGCATGTAACCCTGGTAGGAATCTCAAGATCGTTCTTGCACAGAACCTGAACCCTACAAGAAACAACCTGCAGCTTACGAGGGCTGGAAAACCTGAAATAAGCTTCGAAGGGATTCAAGGCGTCGGCGTCAGGGCTTAGCTTTCAGGGCTGTGGGGTCCAAGTCCAGGTAACCTGAAGCGGACATCCAAAGTGTAAACCCTCTCACATGCCGACTGCATCCGACTGCCCAGCCTAATATACTACGTTTCGAAGACTTCGCAAGCTCCGAAACACAAAATCAAGCGGCCGGACAGCGCGTAGGACGACATGGCGGCATTGACTGTACCCGCGTCCGGGAGCAAGCGTGATGCCCTTCTGACGTGGGCTGGTTGAAGGGTTCGGGCCATCTTCTGTGGGAATCGACAAGTGGGTCGAACAGGCTGTGTAGGTTCAGAAAGCATCAGAGCAGAAGTGCTCAACAAACCCTAGTCTAGTTGTTCTCCAAATTCATTGTTGCCTAAGCTCTCAGAAAGCCACACCTTCAACTCGATACTCTGCGCCGAGCGCTGGGCGGCTTTGTACCTCTCCTACAAATAGTGGCCACTGCAGCGCACAAACGGCCGAAGACGAAGCCCACATTGCTGCAACATGGTTCCAAGGTTTCGAATGCTTCGGGCCCTAAATTGAGCACTTACGCCGTCACCACGCCTTGAACCTTCCTCGCTGCCCCGATCCGGACCAGAAGCGCCAACCCTATTATCACAATTCTAGCGGGGCCCGAGGTACCCAAATGTCAACAACGATAGAAACCCTCGCCTAACATCCCTGGCACGGCAGTGTGAACTCGGGGTGCTCTTCCTACCTGAAGTCCCAAGTTCAACATCTCTGAAGTATTCCCATTCAGGGTCACTTCAGTGCTAATTACGGAAGACTCCTAGACTCCTAGATCGAAGCTAGGACTAGGAGACCTGAGGATCAACCAAAAAACCTCTTGTGTCCCAGGCACTCCAGAGTGCTAAGAAATGCCTGGGATCTCCTCCAGTTGCGTTGTCTGACCTGAAGTTGCGGCCCCAAACCTCCTACGTCTGCTCTCTCCGCTCAAACAAGCCAAGCTCCTCGCCCGAGCCTGACCCTACTTCTTTTGTACGTACATACGTCCATCCATCCATCCATCCCTCCATCCCTCCGTCCGTCCGTCCGTGCATGTCTTCCTTGAATTTTCTTCGATCTTCCTCTTGCTCGTCCGTTGGCTTCTATGGTCTCCTGCTCTTTCTTTCCGCGGTGTCTGTGCTGCTGCTACCAGCATCTTAGTCCACCTCCTTGTGCCCTGCTTCCAAACAACTGACAACAGGCATCTCTCCGACTCTCGGTCATGGCCGTAGTGCTTGCGCGCAGGCACCGCCTCACGTTGGCGAAAAAGTTTTTTGACGGATGGGTGGTGCTCACCTCTCCCACCTTTGTCCTCATCGGCTGGGACTTCAGTTGTGCAGGATGTAGATCTCGCTCTTGGTGTCCGTGCCAGTATCACAGGCTCGACCCCATCAGTGCCGCTCACCCAGTCTCGGGTAACTTTGAGTTGTTGTTCTCCTCGCCTGCAGGTAGGGTCGTTTATCGTCTTGCTGCTCGGTGTTCTCCTTATGTGTCCGGATCACTTGCAGGTCCACGGTGTGGCAGCATGCCGCCCCATCCCCCTCCTACTGGGCCAGCCTTGCACGGAGCAAGGGCCAGGGTCAGAGGAGGTCTTGCACGTTCCCGGATGGGACCCTCGCAAGCCGAGCCCCGACAGGTCTCTTTCTCTCTCACTCAGCTCTGCCCCCGGCTCCCCTGCAGGCAAGTGCGCCCCCATCTTTCAAACATGCAGATCTGCATGCATGCATGCATGCATGCATGCATGCGTGCGCATACATACCTAGATGAATGCAGACATGTGTGACCCTCCCGTCCAAACGCTGTGGAAGTTCCCAAACGGTAAAGCCCAACCCTCAAAGCCAACCCTCAAGGCTTCCGAGGCATGGATCAGCTCTGGAACTTCCAAATCCAATGACAGTTTAAACGACCCTAAACCCCAATTCGAGCAGCTAAACCCTGCTAGTAGCAAAGGTGAGTGCTAAACCACGTCCAGGTCGCTGCGCGATTGGCCGCACCCCGGTGCAAAACGCGGTCAAGAGTCCCACGCCCCTCCACAGTCCGGGAGAAAAGAAAACAAGACTTGGGGTTTAGGGCCGGAATGGGCCGGATGAATGGTGGAGAGTTCAGGATTCGGGGTTGGGGTCGGTGGCCGGTGGAGTGCTGCAAACAGGGTTGATATGGGTTTAAGCTTGGGTCATCGGGCCTACTGACACTCCCCCTCTGCACAGACCCCTGCTGAAAGACCAATGGTTTGGGAGCAACAAATGTCGAGATTCTGAACGATTTTTTCTAGCACATCAGTGCATGCAAGGGCCTTAAGCATGATGCAGTTCAAGTCACCATATTGATAAATGCTACCTGATCCAGGCAATGACGTCATGATAAGCTTGAAGGCCTCTTGACGCCTTAGGTCCTCCACCCCCTTCTGCAGCTTAGGTTCTATCCTGAAGTCGGCCGTACGAAGCTGTCACTTCTGGTGGTGCAGGATGACTCAACCGGAACGTGAATTCAATTTTTGACGAGCCTCTTCCTTAATCTGAAGTCACGATGGTGGCATGTGGATTCAAATTTTGGGGTTCCGCTTAGTTAGCTTAGTTTGTATACTGTTTGTTGCTGCCAGATGGCTGAGCTGCCGCCCCGACCCGTTGTTGTGTTGTTTCTTCCCTTTGCCTCCTTCTCTTTCTTGCGCTACAGTGCGCATTTTCCTCGAGTTGCTGATGCCTTCTGCCTTTGCTGCTTGTGATTTAAACGTTGTAATTGTTGTTTTGCATGCAAATCTCGAGTTTCGGGCGTTTTCTGCTGGAACTGCCATTTTCGCTAAGGTTTGCCCAGGTTTCTGCTGTGTCTGATGCCTTGGTTTCTGTTTTGTTTCAGTCTTGCCTAACTTGCCCCGCTTTTTCTGAAAACAAAGCATCCATTGCCCAACCATGATGAAGTCCATGGTCTAGCCCGTTCTGAGAAGAGAGCATTCCTCCCAGAACATGATGCGCCCATGGTCTCAATCACTCCTCCTCTATTTGACTCAAGGCGTGGGGCTTCGGGATTGCGGTTTGAAGGTGCGGGTTGTATAGTCTGATAAGGGCACCAAAATGATGACGGCTGCTTCTGCTACTCGTACTTTCTACTCCTGATGCTAGTTACATTACGGTTTCTGTTGTGGTTCTTGGCGTGGCCAACTGTTTATGATGATACTTTGTATGAGTACTAAACCTGCGCTGCTATTAACAATGTCCTGGTCGTAGACATTGTTATTGTCATCGTCCTGTTCGCTGTTTTGGTGGGGTGGTTTTTGGTGGTGGGGTGGTGCTGGTACTGGTGCTGGGGCTGTTGCTGCTGCTGCTGCTGCTGCTGCGGCTGCTGCTGCTGTTGCTGCGGCTGCTGCTGCTGCTGCTGTTGCTGCTGTTGTTGCTGCTGTTGATGTTATTGCTGTTGTTGCTGTTGTTGGCGCTGTTGTTGGTGCTGCTGTTGCTGTTCATGATATTGCTGTTGTTGCTGTTGTTGGTGCTGCTGTTGCTGTTGCTGTTGCTGGTGTTGCTGTTGCTGTTGCTGTGGCTGTGGCTGTGGCTGTGGCTGTGGCTGTGGCTGATGCTGATGCTGACGCTGACGCTGACGCTGATGCTGTGGCTGCGGCTGCGGCTGCGGCTGTTGTTGTTCTTGTTGTTGTTGTTGTTGTTCGTGTTCGTGTTCGTGTCAGTGTTCGTGTCATTTTTCGTGTTATTGGTCTTGGTCTTTTCGTTGCCGCTTGCCGTTGAGGTTGCTGTCGTCGTCGTTGTTGTCGTCGTCGTTGCTGCTGCTGTTGGTGGTAGTGAGTGGCGGTGGTGCCAATGGCGGTGTTCGGGCCGTGGATGCTCTAGAGCGGATTTTACCATGAACATCAGCATGGTTGGGCCATGGGTGGTCTCTCACGGCAGATTAGATTAGGCAATGGACGCTGCATGCTCTCTTCTCAGAATGGGTTCGACCGTTGATGCCAGCGTGGCTGAGGCATGGAAGCCGTATGCTCAGAACTGACTAGACCATGGATCTCGTCATGGTTGGGCCATAGATGCGCAGTTCTCAACGGGTCGGACCATGGATGTCATAGAACGCGTCAGACCATGGACGTCATCATGGTTGGGCATGGAAGCTGTCATGCCAGAACGGATTAGACCGTGGACGTCATTATGGTGGGGAACGGATGCCCTTCTCATAACGGATAACACTGTGGGTGTCATCATGGTTGGGGCAGGCATGCTCTCTTCCCAGATCGGGCTAGAGTCCTTTCTACGGTTAACGACGCTCAGGTGAAACGGTGAAACAGTGTGAAGTCTCGTTCTACTGTAGCAGCTTTCACCCTTTTCGCGAAACGCCTCCAGGAGCCAAACCAGGAGTTGCACTGACCGAGGCCAGGGCAGGTCCTCACAACGACGACGGTAAAGGTCGGAATAGAAGAATGTGGTACGTATATATACGTACACACAAAGCATATGTATGCATGTATGCACGTATGCAAAAGCAGGAATAGCAACAGGAATAGCAACAGTCAAAACACTAACAAATCCACACATACTTGCAACCATGATGATGGCAGAGTATGACTGATTTTGTTGCATTACTGTTGCCAATGCCCAAGACATTAGTGTTTAAGGGGCGTCGGAAAGAGAGGCTTCTGGCTTAGGACGTGTTGAGGGACCCGGTGTTTCGGCACAAGGCGTGGCGGCAAGGCACAGGCGTTCGGACACAAATTCGAGAAACTCTCGATTGGACAATAAAGCCATAAAGCTGTAGCTTTCTGCACCAAATGAGTCTGTCGCAGTAGCAGATTCAATAGCGCGACTCTCTCAATAATGCAAATAGTAATCCACTCGTAGCTTTCCACAGTCTTTCCACAAACACGCCAGATCCAGGACGGCCTGCCAAGACCTGCGAAAGGAAGGGCCTGCATACACCTAGAATCAAAGCGATGGACCGGAGGACCACAACACCAGAGGACAAGGTGACCCGAGCGCCAATGACTGCGGAGCCAATAAAATGAAGGGCCAGCCAATCGCCACATCTAGAATCTAGACGACAAACGTGCCCTGCGCCCTAGTACCCGCCACATCTAGGAAGAAAGCACGACCCGAACTCCAACAAGGCACCAAGCCCTGTTTGAAAACGCTCCAACCCCAAACGCATAAACCCTCTTAGCCGGAAGACACTGGAACCTCCAAGCCTAACACTCGTTTAAGGATCTGCGGATTTAAGATTGAAGATGCAGGATTTGGCCGCGTCCTGGCCATTCACAGCAGCGGTGCAGCAAACGGCATCCGGCGGCATCGATGCCTGGCAACTCTTGTGGCAGGCTTGGGGTTGTCTGACAAGTCTCAAAAAGCACCATATTCCCACACCCTACCTCGCATTCTGGCTCTTGAAACCGGGGTTTCGCCCGATCCTTCACTCCACCCTCAGCCTGCACATGCGCAACTCAGTCTCGGTCCCATCGTGGGAACGGCAAACAAACGCAGAGCTTAAAGATTCCTTGCTGACAATCCTAGTATGAGAGAGGCTTTGGAAAGTTTAGGCCGCACAGCTTTGAAGGCCCCGATGCCAGTCTTTGACGGTTACGGAAGTCCAGCTCCCAGCTGCTTCTTCTTTGCGGGGAAAGCAGGATCTCAGCTTTTGGAAGACTCTTGTGAAGTCTCGAGGTTCCGGCATCCGCTACACACGCTCACCATGATTCTGGTCACTGGGTAATGGCACATGAAGGAGTTCGCCTTCCACGCCCCAGTTTTTAGCAACTATTAGTTGTCAAAGCTGCCAACCTTGGCCCGACGATGCAGACACAATCCGACACCAGCCTACCAACTCCTATCTGAACCATGTCCGATCAAGCACTTTGATAGCCTATCCTTCGTCAACAACCATCAAAACATGCCCCTTGAGGTTGTCACCGGTCGCAGTTCACCGACAAGCCGAAGCTTACGACAGTGCTTAGAGGCCTAGAGCACATTGAACCACTGCACGCATCCTTCATGATCGTCAGCCGCTCAAACGTCTTAACCTCAAGCTAAAGAAGGTATGCCTCTCGAAAGCTACCTCTTCCGAATGCAACTGCATGGGCTCTTTCCAGTCAAGCATAGGCCGTGATGCATGCATGCAGGCAGGCATGCATGCATACTTACACTTACTTACTTACTTACACGCATACATACGGAAAGACAGACATGCATACGTACATATATCTACATATCATATATGTATACACGTGTGTGCAGACACTGCTATCTATGCGTGTATAAAGGGTCGTGCGAAGCAGCCGCCACAAGAACAATATACTGTATAAGGGTGATGTTTGCTTATATGCATACAGCCAGTGATGTGGCACCAAGTGGCCACGCTATGTAGAAATCTATTGCCAGGAGTTCTGCACTCCACACTCTACACACTATGTCACTATGTACGCATACAAAACGTGTATACTTCCATCTATCCATCCACCCATCCACCCATCCACGCACCCACCCACCCACCCCCCCATCCACCCCATCCATCCCCCCCCGAGCCGCCCCGAGCCATCCCCGAGCCANCCCATTCACCCCATCCATCCAACCACCCACCCATCCACCCATCCACCCATCCACCCATCCACCCATCCACCCATCCACCCATCCACTCATCCACCCATCCACCCATCCAACCACCCATCCACCCATCCAACCACCCATCCATCCATCCATCCATCCATCCATCCGTTCATGCATGTGTCCCTGCATTCACAAAACCACACATGCATCCATCCATCATCCCACCCATCCATCCATCCATGCATGCATACATCCGTAAATACATACATCCGTACATACATGCATGCATATATGAGTTCATAACTACATACGTTCGAACAGAACTGCTTATGCATAAGCCTAAACCCTAATCCTAGGAAATCAAGGGCCTTCATATGGGCCGAAAACAGCAAGATCCACATCATGAGCTCTCAACAAAGCAACTACCCGGTAACTACCCACCTCTCTTCAGCAACCCTGGCCTCGGCGAGGCGTCGGAGCAAAGATGCAGCGCAGATCCACGGGGCCGCAGCGGCCATTGCCGCCGCGCCACAGAGCTGAGCCGGGCTTTAGAAAAGGAGGACTTGGCGGGATTTTAAGAGTTTGGAGGGTTTTGCAGGTTTGCGGGTTCAAGCGGCTTGGGGGGGTTTTAAGGTTGTAGCGGTTTAGGGCTCCAGGAGTCAAAGCATTCTGGAGTTTGTGGCTGGTCGACTGGAGTCTGGCTAGAGCTGAGGGTTTCGGTGCTCACGCTCGGACAATCCAGGCGAGGCAAAGGGTTTTCGGAGTCTGTTGAGTGAGACGTCCCTATAGGGAGTGTTCATGAGGGTCCAGGGATTGATGGTTTGGAGCCAGGCTTCAGGCTTCGGATTTCCACTCTCGCAACTCGCACAAGGCAGGCAAGGCTCCAGATATTAAGTTGAGGGTTCAAGGCTTCTAGGTTGGGGTTAAGGGCGTCAGGGCTGCAGATTCGGATTCAGGATTTGAGGGTTCGGGTTTGGCTGACAAGCTTTGACCTTTCGCGACCGTGGATTGCTCAACAGAACCACCTCCGTACAAGCCACCTTGTACCCTTCCTAAACCCGCTGATCCCTCCGAACTTGCGGGCCCACAGCCCAATCTCCGCCCGCGGCACGTCACCGCTGTCCACGAGGCACACCGCCGTCTTCCAGTTCTCAGCTCGCCTGTCAAGGGGCCGGTGGGCTGCCTTGGGACTCTGACGCTAGCTGGCAGGGTCTCGGGCATTTGGACTTTCGCAAAGCGGAGTCTCCGGCTGGCAGCTGAAACAACTGCGAGGAGCAACAGGAGACCGTGTTCGCTCAGAGTGAAACGAAAGCTCTTCAAGACCCTGAGCCCCTGTAGAGGGAACAAAAGCACGAAGCCTGGGGTGGAGGTGCCTAGTCGAAGCTCGGAACGTTCGCTGTTCAGCACAGAAGATACTCCATAATCCCTCCTGCCTGTCTTTGCTCACTAAGCAACAGGCAACCCGCACCTCAAGCTCTGCAAGGCCGTGTTGTGGGAAATCGCATCTGGCACCACCTTTCCCGGTTACTGACGACTTCGGCTACACTAGGGTCTGAAGGACTCTCGAACCTCTGTTAGAAAGTGCCTGCCAAAGGCTTTAGACTTCAGGCTTCAAAGCTTCTCGAGCATCTGCCACCAGATCGGGCTGGCAGGGTTTGGGTCTCTGGCTTTGGGAGTTTGGCGTTGTGATGGGTTTTGAACCTGATGGTTTACATTTTGGGCTTCACGGTTTATGGGCTAGTCTGGCAGCTCCCTATCTTTACCTCGCGAACCCCCGGCTGGAGCTCCTAAGCCTTTAGTGACTTTAATCCAAAGGTGGCCCAGCTTCATCCAGCAGTGGAAACAACTCTGGCGTTAGTCTTAACAGCAAAGCTTGCAGCAAACAAAAAGCAGCGGTCGTGGAAGATAGGTCCTCTCTCTCTGTGGACTACTGTGATTGTCGTGGAAACCAAGAGCCCGAGCCTGTGCTGTTCCTGTTACTTCCTCTTGTGATATTGATGGCTGCTACTACTACACTTTCCCTCAAATTGTAATCAAAACTTTAGAAATACTGTCCCCTGTAGTCGTCGTCGGGTCGTCGTCGAGTCGTCGTCGTCACCGTTGCCGTGGTAGTGGCAGTGGCAGTGGCAGTTGTAGGAGTTAGCAGCAGCAGAAAGAATAGAACAGAAGTAGAAGCAGCACCAGTACCAGCACCAGTACCAGCACAGTAGGAGTAGTCGTCGTCGTCATCGTAGCAGGTAGCAGCAGCGGCAGCAAGAGCAGGAGCAGTAGCACTAGCACTAGCAGTAGCAGAATGCTACATGCCACATTGCTTCTTGCATCGTTGGTTTGTGCTGGAAGGTGCATGTTTCCACTGCAAAGTAAGTAAGTAAGTGCGTGCGTGCGTGCGTGCGTGCGTGGGTGGGTGGGTGGGTGGGTGGGTGTGTG
>BGNK01001040.1:9339-60358 GCA_003297005.1 Symbiodinium sp. clade A Y106
GCAGCAGCAGCAGCAGCAGCAGCACCAGCACCAGCACCAGCACCAGCACCAGCACCAGCACCAGCACCAGCACCACCACCCTCCACCACCACCCTCCTACAACTACAACAGAACCAGAACCCTGCCCCTTAAAACTTAGAGCTCACGTCCTAAGCCCTGCAGCCTTCACCCGAAAATTAAAAGCTCTTAAACAATAGTGCCGCAAACTTGAGAAACAACGAACCCTCCACACCGAAAAGCACAGACTGAATTCCACACCGGAGATCGTAAGCACTTTACTACAGTTCCCAGTTTACTCTCAGTCGAAGCTCATCGTCAGCTGGTGCCATTGGGCTCTGAGTTTGAGAGTCACCCCTAAATCCTTCAAGCCACAAGCCACACACATGCATGAACGAATAACAAGAAACACAACAGGCTTGGACCTAAACCTGCACCGCCATACAAGCGTTTTGCGTCCCAAACTCTTCTAACTTAACGACTTGAACCACTGTCTTTCAAAACCCGAGTACCTGCAAACCCTCCAAAACAAACACTCAACAGAAGTCTGTGTGGCGCACGGGTGGTGTGCCCGGAGTTGTTCAGTCGCTGAATCCAAGTTCTCTAGATGCCGAAGCCTGAGTCTTTCGCCAGTCCAGGGTTTGGTCTTCGAATTCGGGGTCTCGCGGTTTAAGAGTTCAGGTTTGGGATCGGGGGAGGGTTAGGATTTGGGCTGGGCAGTTCTGATTCTGAGCCTGTGAGTTTATTCAAGATTCAAGGTTGAAGACAATGGCAACAGTTCAGAGTTGGGGAAGGAAGCGTGAAGGTTGAAGTCTCAGGCACCAATGACTGTTGACCGTTAGATTGAGGGCATTGCACGGTTTTGGGATTCGGGCTCTGCATGGACAGTATTCCAAAACAAAGGGAAGTGTAGGGTTTGGCGCACGTCTGGTAAGTATACAGTAGTTAAATGCAGTCTCTTTGGCCTCTGCCCTGCACTGAACCCAAATGCAAACTATTGCAATCTGCAGCTCAAGAAACCTGCACTCGTTTTCCAGCTGGGCTAAATCGAGCACATCGAAACCAGACCATACTGAGGGGCTACAATGTGCGCTTTCTATATTAAGGTCCCTTTCCCGGTCCCGAAGAAAATTCGTCACTTAGCAATGAAAACCTCATGAGGGACCATGATTTAAGGAACTGCCAACATGAACTTAAGGAACGATGTTAGTGCAGTGGCGTCTGGTTGAGGCAGAGGTTGCTCAGGAACCTGTTGAAGAACATGTGGCGCAATAGTGATCCACTGCATTACAAACTGCGCAGGTCCAGGTTGCCGGGATTACGCCTGGGCCCTGAACCCTAAACCCCGAGGCTTGGGATTTTGGTTTTGCTTCTGGGAGCTTCAGATACCGAACCCTGCTTGAATCCTCAAGTTCGGGCTGGTGGTGCAATGCCAAATTCATGCGGCTGCGTGGAAGCCAGCTACGGCCCCTCGTAACGGAGAACCACCAGCGGCTCACCGGCAGCGATGGGAGCGATGACCCTGTGGTGCATACTAGGACCGCAACAACTGCCACTGCCGGCAGCACTGAGAGTGGCCATTCCCAGAAATGGCAGACTACCCCGCCGTTCAATCCGACATCGTAGCTGCTCGCTGAGTTCAGTCCCAGACTGGCTATGGGTGCAGAATCTGTTGAAGCTATCTTTGATCTTGAACCCTCAACCCCAAACCCGAACCCCCAAGCCCAAAGACCCTGATGATATAATCATGAAGCCATAAACCCTGAATGCGGCACGCCTGCCCAGCTGGGCCTCCAGCCCCAATTCCGTGGGAAGCAGAGACAAGTCCTTGCCTGGCTGCGACCGCAGGGAACCTCTGAACCCCAAATCCCCAAACCCCCAATCGAACCCCTGAACCCCTAGAGCCCCTAGACCCTTAAGACCTAGTGAGGGGCGAGGGTTTGGGAGCTGCTCCAAGGAACCTTGTTCACTTCGGACATGGCAGCGCGGCCATCAATGGACTTCGATATTGGGCTGCAGCACTCTATGCACAGTGCATCAAACTAACATGCTGATCTCTTGCTAGCCTTCAATGTCGAACTTCAAGTTTTGCCTTTGTGAACCATCAGTAGCAGCGTCCCATTGTAGTCTCATACAAAGACTATAAATTCTATAGCTGTACACCAAGAAAGTTTTTGGCCTGTGTTACTTGTTAAGAGCCCTATCGTAAGCCCGAAGTGTCGTGTTGAACTCCGACCCGATGGCCTGAAAGCTCCTTAAACTGAAGGCGTTCGAAGAAGCCGAGCTTGTTCTTCAGAGTGAGGGCATAGACAGTCCTCCACTGGATTGCTTTTTGGGTTCAGGGCTCGAGTGCGGCCCAAAACGACAAATCCTGCACCCGAAGCCCTAAAAAACAAAAGCCTCGACCACAGGCCCTGAACCCAATACCGAATTTGACAAAACAAAAGCACATAAGGATACTACTCGGAGGACCTAGTTTTCGGAACGGGGTTTTGGGTATCTAAACACCCTACAAACTCAAACCCTGGGTTGAGGGTTTAAAGACCCAAAACCCAACAGTTTCTAGAAGCCAAATCTCCTCTTCCTGGGCTCGTCAGATCTTCCAAGCAGTGCCCGCACCAGGCGGGATCCGACCCCCTGACCGCGAGCTTCAGCTTTGACCTCAACGGTCTTACGAATTCAGGCTTCCTCCAAGGGTTGCTATAAGGGTACGATGAATCATGATTTATGTGTTTAGGGCTGGGGCTAGTAGGGTCGATTGGTTTCGGGTTTAGGGTTCAGTGCTTTTGGGTTACGGTTGGCGGTGACGTTTTTGCTAAATGCAATGCCCTTTTCCTTGCGTCCAAGGGTCCGCCTCTGTTCGAGGCAGGCACACAAAGGTTTAGGGCTTGCGGTTTTAGGGTTTAGGGCTTGGAACTGAGACTTGGGGTTTAGTAAACGGGGTTTCTACATACCTGTATAAAGCCTCGATATTCGTTTGTAGGAATTCATGTAGGTGTAGTTTTCAGGGCTAGTCTATTATGTAGTTCTTGCATCACAGCCCTTTACGGGTGTTTAGGCCTGAAGGGTTCAGCACGTTTGCGGATTAGGGTTTGGGATTCTGGTAGTGCACGATTTCATCATTCTGGCTTTCAGGAGCTCTCTATCTTGCAGCGCAGTCTGCAGCATGTAGCCAGTCCAGAGCATCCCGAAATAGTCAGATCAAGCTCGAAACTCTAAGCCCGAAGCCGAAAGCCCCACAGTCCCTAAACTCAAGTTTTCAAAGGCCTGCTTAAAGCCGAAGCCTAGGCCCCAAGCAGCAGTGGGACGCTGCCAGGGCCCGAGCGTAGAGAGAGGCCAGCAAGAATGGAGCAGGCTCTTCGCCCTGTTTCAGATGAGCGGAGGGTTTAGGGTGTACTGAGTCCTTGATGGGGTTCAGGGGGCTCTGGGTTCGGACATGTTTGGGCTTAGGTACGACCAGAGCAACACAACAAGGAAACCGGAAAGTCATTACATCACCACATCATGGCGTCCAGCCATGTTGCGGATTGGAATAAACGCCCCGTTGGACAGCATCTAGCGCTCAAAGGTCAATTTCATCGCGAATCCAGTTGTGGAAGTGCTTTGCCAAGCTCGCCGGCCAACATTGGCTGTGGCCTTCTTGAGAGACATGTCGCCCTTTCGGGTGCTCTTCGCACCCCCATTCGTGCAATCTCATATGGAATTTATGACCGGGCATCTTAGGACCTTCCCGAGATCAGTGCCGTTGTATTTTACGAAGCTTATTTGCAGTAAATACAGTCCCAACTTTCACGAGAGACCGGACTTGTCATCCCTAGAGATCTGCGAATATAAGCAAGACACATTCGGTTGCGCAGTCTTTCGAAAATCCTACGTATACTGGCCGATCACTGAACGAAAGCTAAGCACCAACAACAGCAGCATTCTCAACTGAATCTCCCTAATCCCTTCGCGAGCTCGGCCTTACCGCTTTTCGCGCACCTGTCATTGCTATTTGTACAAGCCTTCATATTGCGACCTTGCTTTGCAACTTCCCGGCAACGGATTTAGGACCATCCGCACGTAAACTTAACAAACTTGCACTAGCTACAACCAAGAGTACCAAACCCATACGAGTCCTCCACACAAAAGACGTCACTTCACTAAACCTAGGTTTCCCTGTAATCCAATGACACAGGTACCCCTTTCTTCATACCGTGTGCAGTTTTGGGGGAAGGCCGCCATATACAATTTACAGTGCAGATATAAGGGTCCTGCTGAGGGACTTGTAGAAAACCAGTGAAGCACAAGCCTGTGAGTCTGAAGGCCCCAGTCGCCGCAGTTGCGCGAATCCCAGGCGGCCATCGTCGGGTCCATCGTCCTGTGCAAAAGGTCTGGTGCTTTTTAGGGCTTTCCAAATTCTGTCTGTAATAAGTTAATACAGCACATGATGCTGCTGATGATGATGGCGATGATTACAGCTTGGCATTCCTGGAAAAGCACGTCCCGGGAAAGCACAGGGCATTGGTCGCCTCCGCCACGAGGAAGTTCTCTGCCTGGAGCCCGAAAGGGCTCATGACCATTGACGCAATCGTCAGTGCAATCCTGGGCCACGCTTGAAGCTCAAGCTTCAATTCAGCTTTCTCAACCCGAAACCCATCTAAACCTCAAGCCCAAGTAAGACCCTAAAAACCGATACTCCGTTGCGCATTAGCGTGTCCCCCGACGAACCAGGAATGCCAATGCTGTGAGGTTTCCGTTTGACTTTACTCAATGCCCATAAAGCCAACTTCACTCTGAAAGAGGAAGCCGTCGGGGCTGTAGTAGAAAAAACGCGGGTTTGGAGGTTTAGGGTTGAGGGTCTGCAGCTCCACAGGCATGGAAATGCAGAACCAACGACATATCCAGAAAACGACCTTGCACACAGGCAAAGGCGGAAATTCGCGTCGGTTATCGTTGTGCTTCAAGATTTCGTTCGTTCTTGCCGACGAGCCACCACGGCATGTCGCCTGCTGTAGCCGGGCGGAGCCTGAGACGCCCCAAACCCGAAAGTCGTGAACCAAAGAAGCTTTTCGAGAAGGTCTGGCGTGTCATGGCACAAAATTTATCCAGGTGCCTGGATATTCCGAACAGGAGACATGCCGACGGACAGACTCTGAGCAGATACAAAGCATTTGAGCACAACATACTCCACGTGAGCAGGGGAACTCGGACCAGGAACATGGTCCTGGAAAAAGTGCGAGAAGCCTGAGAGTAAACGGGCTACGAACAGCAGGTCTGCTACCCCGGCTCTGCTGCAAAAACAGGATCCCAGCATTATGACCCCCACTCACGGATGCGATTGGTTCGTCTTTCGTCTATGTTACACTACGCTGCACGGTGCTTTACAATCTGGTGTTTCCTCCGAGCACGTGCAGGTTACACGCTTACATCACAGGGTGGTAGCATGTGAAGATGTACTGCGGAGAGCGAATGTTATGCACTGGAGGACGCAAATTGAAAAAAAACAAACATCAAACGTAACACAGGATGGAAAGTGAGTAGTGAACTCCGAATATCGGAGCATGGATTTAGAAGGTTCCTACTCGGATAACGTGTACAGTTAGTGCGTCAGGATACCGATGCTCCAAGTGTTTGCCAGCTACAGCAGTACTTGCATTGCTCATTCTGTTTTTCTCAGGCTGCTTGATGGCAAGCCGACCTAGATCCACGCGCTGTAAACCCCCAAAGCCCAAACGCTACTCACCCTAAACCCGTAGACTATGCATCCTAAACCCCCAAGCCCCTGACACCACAAACCCTGTATCCCAAAATGCTAAAGCGCAGTCTGAAACACAGGCCTTGGCACAGCGGTCGACACCTGAGGGAAGGAACCACCAGACCACATCCGGTTCAGAGGCTTACAGTAGGGGTCATTTCCTGAATCCCAAACCAAAGACCCCCAAACCCAAGACCGACAACCCTAGAGCTTTTATTTTGGGGTGCCTTCTGATATCTCCGAACAGCCAATGAAGGCAGGCTGGCGTCCAGGATTCTTGAGCTAGCAGCTAGGTCGTCTCAACTCACAGTAGTAAGCTATTATTATGACTGTTGCTATTACTGTTATTACTGGCATTACGATTACGGTTACGAACTATTGCTGCTGCAAACAAACACGGGGATATCATGAGCAGCCAGCCGGTGTTCATAAACATTTGATGGACGTGGACGTCAATCAGCATGCTTGTGCTTTCTGTCTGGACCGACTCGCAGCTCAACACCGCGTCCTCAGGGATCTTGTGGCCTCTCTGGGAATCTGGGAAAAAGCCCCTTTTCTAAACCTTAAGACGTCCTGTACAAAAGCCCTTTGAGCAGACGAACAAAACACAGCCAATCCGAAGCCTTCAACGCTGCGGGCACTGCCCGCCTCCGGCTCGCCGGCGACGCCACGCAGGGGCAGTCTGCTCCGAGGCGTCATGGTGAGGCCGCCTCTTAGGGTTCTGAGATTCAAGCAATTGGGCTTTAGGGCTCTGGGGAGTTTAGGCTTTGAGGGTTCAGGCTTTCTTTGTGTTAAGTGCAGGGGTTTCTATAGATAGGGTGTTGGGGGGGTTTGGGGCTCTGCGGCTTGGGGTTTCGGATTGCATGTCAAGTTGGCGTCTGAAGCGATACGGGACCGAACACAAAGGAACATCGTTGATGTACACTCCCGGCTGACAAACAGCCTTCTTGAATGGCCTCAGGATCAGCACCCTCACGATCATCCCAATTAGCCAGGGGTGGGTATTCAGCTTGTAATCTACATCTACGAGGACCCCCGAGTACCCTGGCCGAAAAAAAACAACCGCAGTTCTCTACATCTACATATACACTGGCACAACATAACTCCTATCATCGGGAGCCTAAAGGCATCTTGAGTTTCAGTGAACTGCACATTTGATGTCCTCTCAGGCCTTGAGCCCCAAGCTGTAAACGGTAAGCCCGAATGAATGAACTCGACATCGTCACGCCCCCAACCTTCTAAAACCCCAGCAAAGCCACACTAAAGGTTTATGAAAAGCCGTGAACCCTGAAACCTAAAACCTTGTCGCTTGACCTTAAAGCGCTGAACGCCCTGAACCCTGAAACCGTTTACAGCAACAAAGCCTAGAGCACCCTTATAGATTCCTTACCGGGCCCTCTTTAGAACCTTTTTCATCATCAATCTGAAGAGCCTCTATAGAACCGGCATTTACAAACCTATTGTAAAACCCAATATGAAACACTGACAACTATATTGCACAAGTACTTAACCTCATGGAACCCTACATAGTAAACATATATCCAGGCCTAGCGACGCAAAGCAATGTCCGCCGGCGCGAAGAGACCTGGGCAGCGGAGCTTCAGCCGAAAATGCCCGGGGGCACCGAAAGTTCTATGGCAAGAAAAACCTGCCGCCCAAACAAGGAAACCTAAACTGCACACGGACACCTCCAATTCCCAAGCTTACCAAGCCTCAACATATCTCACAACCCTACATCCATAACCAGGAACCCCGAAGCCTGGACCAGAAAGCCTTGACCTTGCTCACAGCAGGAACACCAAACTGCATGTGAAAATTGCTAAAACCGTGCCCTTGCTACCCGGTACCTTCAACCCTGTCATGCCCTTCCATGCCCAGAGATTTTACAAATTGCCTTCGCCCAAATCTCAGAGAGGCCAATGCCCTACGTAAGGCATGCAACTCCAAATTTATGATGCAAGGTATAAACATCGGTTCAGGGGCGTTGACTATTGGGCTCTCGCGAAGAGATCCTCAAACAAAACACCTCGGGCCTCTCATATACAACCTTCAATACTCGAGCCCTTTCTAGCACCGCCCCCAAAATTCCCCCGGCCCTAACCCCAAAAGCCCGAATCCTAAAGCCCTGCGACATCCTGAAAGCCTAATCCTCGAGATCCTAATCCAGAAACCCTACAAGCCTAATGCCTAAATCCTGAATCCCTTAAAATACACTAATTCCTGGAACTCTATCCCCTATACGCCCTAAAACCCTACTAAGCCCTAAAGCCTCAAAGCCGATGCTCTACAACTTAGATCCTTACATCATGCAACCCTGAACTGCAAACCCGAAACCCTTGAAAACCCAGAACCATGTAAGCAACCTCAACACCGTGAAACTCAGCCCTAAGTCGGTCAACTGCAAACATAGGCGCCCTAATGTAGAAACCCAAAGCTACTACTACGATCCTGTGTAAACTCCAACTTCGCCGACCCTTGTAGGTAGACACCCTAAGCCCTAAAGGCTCTGAGCCTTCTAGCGGGCCAGTAGGGTTAAACTATATTAAACCCCTAGGGTCCAGCTGCCCAAGCACTAGTTTACTGGGGCGCATTAATAATATGTGGTTGGAAAAAAAGCCCCAGGGAAACCCCAAAGAGCTCGGGATCCGACGTCGCCATCGCCGCGCAGGCAAGGCAGGAGATGCGCTTTCCGGGCGCCTGAGAACTTTCGGAATGCTAGGCCTTCCAGGTTTCGGCTTTAGGACCTTCGGGTTTAGGGCGTGTAGGGTTGAGGATTTTCTCGAGATCAATTAGAGCTTCAGGCTTCCTACTAACAACCCTACAAACAGCCAAGACAACGAGAAGCGGAAGCTGGAACGATGCACAATTCTCTCCTGCTGCCCCCAGGCCAACAGACCCAAACTTTTTTACAGGTCTGAAACAAACCCGAAGCACTGCAACACTCTTGTAACTTAGAACACCTCTCTGTAGAACCCGTTGAGACCCTATACTTGAAATCGAAACCCGTATGAAGCCCGCAAAAACATCCGCCATTGATGTCTTGCCCCAAAGTCAGAAAACGTAGAACACAGCAGATCAGCAAGAAGATGCTATAAGCGATCTAAAGGTTTCGGGACAGAAATTTGGCTGCCGCATCAAAAAGAAAATGAAAAAGGCTCAAACAAAAAATACTGTGCACGATCAAAACCAAAATTGAGGACATATCAAAAAGTAATAAGCCCCTCGAATCACGGCTGTCACGGGGACACATGTGTGTGTATATATATATACATATACATATACATATACATATACATATACATATATGTATATATAATACTAATAATGATAGTACGTATACGAGACACCCTGAAGCAGAATGACCGCATTGGCACGAAAGGCGGCCTTGCGATTGAACCTCTGCGGAGCTGCAGTGGCCATGGCTGCAGGCAGCTGTGGAACCGATCCGACGGCCCGGTTTAGGGTTTGCACGGAGTTTAGGGTTTAGGGGTTTCGGAGTTTAGGGTAGGGTTTCGGATCCCTGCAACGGCAACCCCCATACCCTGCGTGTTCAGGCTTCGGGTCAGCCCCATAGACCCAAAGTCTCTGTTCCTAATGCCAAAACCTAAACCACAAACAATGAAACTCCCACATCCTAAACCCAAACCCTGGAATCGGACAACATCGCCGCTATGCTGCCCCACGCTTGCACGCATCTGGATTTGTTCGCAACGGTTTCAGTTCAGGCTCTTGCTTGCGACAGAGGAAGAGCGGGTCAAGGATTTGGCATTTGAGGCTTTGCTTTTTGCGGAACCCGACATGTCTATAGGAGCTATTCCGGTGTGGCTTTGGAAGGAAGGGCATCATCGCGGAAACTCTATCACAGCAAGGCTCTCCGATAATTACGGCCAATAGTGCAGGCTTTTACCTTGGGACACTTCGAATATGCAAGCGGGGAATCCGAAAGCCGAAACAGCTTCCTGCGGCTGGACTCATAGACCACTCGAGAGCTGGGAATCTACACTAATAAGCCCCAAGCCCTTACAGCCACAAGCAAAAGACTCTCTACAAAAGCACCTCAACAGTACTTATCTCGCACACCTTGACTCCCAATACTACATAATCAATGTTCCCGCTTGTTTGGAAGTTGCTTGCAAACCTTCAGCGCACAAAACCCGAAACGTGAACCGTCATTTCGCCAAACCCAAATCCGAACCCAGCAGGCCGGATACCCAAAACCAAAAGCGCAACTCACTAGACAGTTAGACCCAAAACCGTGGACCCCAACGCCCATCGAGCAGTTATGAGAGGCTTGAGTTCCAAGGGCTTGGGGCTTTTTGGTTTCGGGGTTTTGGCGGCAAAAAGCTCTGGGTTCCAGCGCCACACACTCCATGCAGTTAGGCCCACGACAAAGGAGCGCGCGCAATGCCGCGCTTCTCGCGCTGCGCTGTGAGTATTTGCGCCTTTCGGGTGATGGGTGATGGGTGATGGCACTTCAGCCCCAAAGCCAAAACCTGCAACCCGAAACCAGACACGTTGCAAGACCTACCAACAGCTTGCATAATGGGGCCTCAAGTCTTGGATTCAGAGTTTCTGCGGAGGTCTACATATATTCATATATATATATATATGTATCCACGGGCTAGAGTCGAGGCCTTGGGGCTTTCATCACTGACTCAGGTCATGTCGTCTTCCGGCAAACCTGCCCTCGTTCGTACATGCAGCAACGCCGCAAGAGCCGAGCGGGTCAAATCCTAAATCTGAAGCGCTTCGGCACAACAACCTCAAGCCCAGAAACAATCAGCCCTTGCGTTCAAGTTTCGCTAAGCTGCCTTGACTCGCATCACCTTACTTTTGGAAAGGTCTAAGTATAGAAGCCAGTTCGAGAAATAAAAGGGGATCCTACAGAAACGAGGCAGTACCCGGAGCTTCATGTAAGGAGCCCTTAAGTAAGGAGTTATAGTTACTGAGCATAGCATACCCCTCTCTAGCATGTGGTCTAATCCATGCTTAACGCCCAACCCTGCAAGAGACAGCCTTATGAAGCCCTAAACTAGGGTGTTTCATTTCAGACCTCGTAAACATCCGTGAGGTCGCCAAGCCCCGCTGCTTGCTCTACAAGGCGGCGCGCCTGCTTTCTGTAGTTTAAAGTTTTGAAGATTCCAGGGTAGGGGTTTAGGGTGAAGGCTTGTTTGCAGATTTGTAAAACGGCTGTCAAAACTTTGTAGGGGGTGTAGGGGGGTCTAACGTTGGGGCTTAGGATTTGGGTTCTAGGCTGGAAGCTTTATTGAATTTGGGGATTCGGGGTGTATGGTAGAGTCTGCACGCAGAAAATTCGGCCGCTGTGTGTGACACTACAGTTCTCTAGCTGGGCCAGCAGATGTATTCCTTTTCGGAGTTCACCTGTTTTGGACACAACTATAGCATCAATTACCTGCAGAGAGAAAATGTAGTACAACTCAAGGTCTAAATGTAAACCCTAAACACCAAAACCGGAAGGACCTAGCAGCACTCCAAAAACTAGAATGAAACAGTTGTCACGAAATCCGTATAAGAACCCCATAACAGCCTGTAAGACCTCTATGAAAGCCTAAACAAAGCAAATAACGATCGATGAGACCCATATATCAGCCTAGAACCGTGTGTGTGAGGCACCCTGATGAAACCCCTAGAACAAAACCCTTATTATGAGGAACCCCCCCCCCCTCAACAAAAACAAAACAACCCTAAACCCTGATTATCAGGACTCCATGGCCCGTGTCCGAGTGGAAAGTGGAGCCTTGAGCACAGTGCGGATCGCCCAGTCTGGGATGCCACCTAAGTTTGAGTAGGGACTGGGTGGTTTTTCGTTTGGGGACTAGGGTTTTTGTTCAGGGTTCGGGACCTCCGCTTATGTGTTTCATTTTCGAGGTTTACAGACAGGCATTTCACGTCCTACTCGTTGGGGTTAACACAACTTAAGGATGTCGATGTTGTCTAAGGCCTCTTAGTCAAACACCATCTTGTGCTTTGGGGATCTCTATCAAAGGTAAAAAATTCGATGGATTGATCACTGTAGAATTGAAGTTGCAAGGTCCAGAATTTACGGTTGAAGGTTCAAGGTCTGGTGCTTCAGATAGAGCGCTAAAGCTTGCTGTTTTGGAGCAAACGTTTCGGATTTTGAGGCATACCAAGTCAGGGCTTTGCGCATGCAGGGTTTGGCCTTTGCTTCGGTGCACGGTGCAAGGTGTGGGGCGTGCTGAGAATTAGGCGTCCCTTGTTCGGGTGGGGAGGGGGCTTTAAGCAGCTACTACTTTGGGCGAACTTTGGGTCTATATTGGGGTTTCCTTACTATGTTCTGAGACCCCGGTCACGGATGCTACTGGCTTTGGTTTAGAGGGCTGCTTGATGCAACAAATTTGGACAATTTCAAACCTTCGCGACAGCTTTCTGGATAAGTATCAGGTTCTAGGCCTGCGGAACCTACCTATTTAGGATTGTCGCCTCTGCTATAGCTGCCTAGGTTCAGAAGGTCTAGGTAGGATTGTGGATTGACTTTCGAGTTTCGCGTTTGGAGCAGTGGCCGTAGAGTGGAGGTAGCACAACTTGCAGTTGCAAGTCCCTTCCTGTGCTCGCCCTAGTGGCCCCTTCGGATTAACTCCCGGCCAGTCCAAAGGACATGCGTACCCCAGTAGTCTCTCTATCTTACTCTCCTTTCACCTGCATGTCTGTATGCATGTATGTGTCCAGATGTGACATACCTACATACATATATACATACATACATACATACATTGCATTACATTGCATTACATTGCATTACATGCATTACATTGCATTACATTGCATTACATTGCATTACATTGCATTACATTGCATTACATTGCATTACATTGCATAACATACATACATACATACATATATGTATATATATTACCTTATATTGTAAAAAATACATATATATATATATGTATATGTTATGTGTATATATATATATATGTAAATACATGTTTACATATATATATATGTATATCTCAAGAATAAGTGGGATTGTACGAGCTTGTCCATAAAGTCTCGTCTTTATACACGCCCAGTTCGCTCTCTCTTTATCTCTTTGCTTTCCCTCTCGCTCTCTCTCACTCACTCTCGCTCGAGATGTTTCTCTCCTCGTCTTGCATGTCTCTGTCTCTGTCTGGATGTCTCTCTCTGTCTCTCTTCGTCTAATAATAATCTCAAGCTATGCAGTAGAAGCAGCGATGACACGCGCCAGCAACCCTGTTCTAGGCCTACTGAGACTGAGATTTAGTCTTAGAACTATACTGAATACTGATCGTAACTCAGCATTTTCCGGAATATCTCGGCCTCGGACCGCTCGAAGCCTGGCGCTCGTCGAAGAGAGACAATGGGGCGCGCCTGCTCCGATCTGCGAAAGATCAATTCTTCGAATAGCCGAAGCTTGAGCCCTCAGCTGTAAGACCTGAGTGCGCCATAGCTATGAACTTTTGCAGCTTGTAAGTTTTATAGGTGGGCGTATTCAGTTGCACTCTTAATCAAGAATGCCACAGCTATGTTTGGGGACTAAGACCGCTCATTCACAAGTACTCTTTTGCGGGCGTCTCGGATGCAAGACTTAGCCACAGTCATGAACCCTCACGAGGGCTGTCTATAACTTGTACATGCGAAGACCTTGTCATCCCGAATCCCTGGGCCCAGTTTTGAACAGCACAACACGCAACACTATTCGAGTGATACTTGCTGTCGCTACTGTTTCTGATTCGGAAACATTAGCATATGCAATTCGATCAATCGGTCCACAGTTCAGAATCCTTCAAGCTTTGAGTCCTCACGCTGCTCCATCCTACCGTCACAGAAAAACCACTCCAAACCCTCAGTGGTGTCAATCCCACACTTTAATCCTTGCAGCTGGTAACTAGTGGGGATGGTCGTGGAGATGCTCTTCCATTGGTGAGCCTGGGCTTCCTCTATCACAGCGACCACAGCGACAACAACAAATATATCTAATGTTGTGGATGGCGACGGCTGCTTTGATCGAATCTGAAGATGAAGATCACAAGAACCAACACACATGAAGCTCAGGCAGCCGTGCCAGGTGCTAGTGGCGACGCGGTGCTCGGCATCCATGCGCTGCTGCGCGCGCAGCAGCACTCCACGCAGCTGAGCCGCTCCCATCTGAGGAAACAGGCTTTCACACACTTGAATCAGGTCGGACGAAAAAGTTTATAATGGGAAGCCTACCGATTCAACTAATTATTTCTCTCTCTCCCTCTCTCTTCCACTCTCCTCTGTTACACATATATATGTATATATATATATATATATATCTATCCAGGCCCCGACAAGCAATCTTGAACCGTGAACCCCAGACCCCCACACCCCACGCGTCGTGAAGCTCTAAAGTCTTTCAGGGCGCTTGATGAGGCCTTTTGCAAATCACGGTCCCTTGTCTTGCGTCCGTCTATCAGGGATCCTGGCACTTAAAGGGCTTCCAACTCCGAAAATGTGAACCTCGGAACATGCTGAACACCCCCGCCACACATACATCCTGAGCTGAATATTTGCCTTCATCCTCGAAGCCCCAACAGTCAGACACTCACCCCAGAGCTCCCCCCAACAACAAACAAACATCAGTAGGATCCTCGATAGCCAGCAGTGATATTCCCGCCAAGTCCTCGAACATGCTGGGCAAAGATACCCGGAATCCTGAACCTGATAACTTGTTCTTTACATATCTTTGGCAAAAGCCCATACTAAATGGTTGATCTAAAGACCTAACAGTTACGAACCCTGAACCCGTAAACCGGTAAACTTCCCTAGAACCCTGTGCCCTTATGCCACCCAACACCAGCCTGAACTTCTGACAAATGATTTTCCCGTAGTCCGAACATCGTTGCCCTTCAAGAAGGGAGGGAGAATCTTAAAACGGTGTCTCCCAAAACCTGAAAAGTCCCCACAGCACCACGTGATTCCCAGGTTCTACCGTAAACAACGCCTTATATACCCGCTTGTATAGAACCCTTGAAGCCCTTGTAACCCACATTTACGACACTATAAACACCCACCATTGGCTTCACGAGCTGCACCTGCCTTTGGTCGGGGGCTGTCACCTCCCAGCGACAAATAAGAGCTCCATGGGGGGTCCTACATGGGTTTCTACAAGTTTCTGGGTCTTACACCTGCTTTTACAAAGTTTGTGAAATAAACTTGTTGCAATTGCTTGATAAATTAGGATCTCCCTTTGGCTCAACGCAGCCCAAAAGACTTATCATTGGCCCTGTGCGCCTTGCTAGCAACAGGGAATGAGAGGCTAGTATTCTTGAGTCACGCCCTTATAGCAGCCCTATATGATGCTTTCATTAGTCTGGGCTTTGCAGCGACTGTACAGAAAATGTTGAGTCTGTTGAGCTCATTGCAGCAGCGGTTTGAAACTGACGGGTGCGACCAGCAAGCTTGGCACTCTACTCTAGGAGAGGACAGGAGCAATACGAGCCTTCGTAATTTGAATAGGATTTTGGAGTATGTAGTTACAAATCACTCTTCTATACTACTGGTAACTAACAGCCTGACGACCTTTGTTGACAGTTCAGGATCTGGGGCTTTTGAGGTCGTAGCCTTGATGCTTTGATTGGTTTTAGTAAACACCCGAAATCCCTGGTGCCCTTGAGACCTAAACGACAAACCCCAATAAACCTGGAAAAGCTTCAAAGGTATACCTTACCCTTAGCCGTCTAGAGCTTGGCTGTGCCTGCTTCGCCTCGGAGCACTTGTCGCACTAGAAGGTCCTGGGAGGGTGTAGAGTGTCAGGATTCTGAGATTCAAGTTCAGGGTGGGTTCTAACATAGGGTTATCAAGGACTCTGTAGGGCTCTCAGGGATTTAGGGTTGAAATTGTATAGTGTCTAGATGGAGATGCCAAGCCCTCTGTAGGGTTCTTGCAACACATATCTGAGCTGCTACTCAACTTGCTGCCCCCAAATCAGCCCTGTCGGGATCTCGCTGGCTGTGGTGGCCGCGACATGCATGTGTGTATATACATGTGGCCATGGGTCAATACCCCGTGTTGTCGCGGGCCCCCCCCCCCTCTGTTACAAACCCTTGTCGCGCCGGCTTTGTTTCAAACCCTTGTCGCGCGGCATTGCTGGGGCACCTCCAATATNACACACGACCAGGATCCAAACCTACAACACTCAACTCCAAGCTCAACGTTTGCAGCACTCGCACACGAGCGTGCCTCATAATATAGACAGAACCAAATACATACATACATATATATATACAAACACACATTATATATACACATGTACACATGCATACATTCATATATGAATATATGTGATGGACCAACAGCGCGGGGAACAGCGCGGTCGGAACAGCGTTTTTGGGCCTTTTGTTACATACTTTGTCGCGCGAGGGGCGCCCCGGCCCTGTTACATACCAGAAGGTTTTGACTCACTGCCATGTATGTGTGTATACCCTAAATACATAAACCCGGAACCCTAAATTGCTAAAGCCTGAACCCTTGAGCGGCCCATGGGCCTGAGGGCTACGGGATGCCTTCACTTGCCACGGCGGGCCTCCTGCTCTGGGTCGCGCGGAGACTCCTCCTCACAGCCCTGAGAGGAGAATTCCAAATTTCATAGCTGCTAGCTGGTTTAGGTTGAGGCTGTAGGGACCGTATTGCTTCTAGCGTTTAGAGTCTATACGGCTTTAGGGTTTTTGATGCTTGCGCCACTCATGAAGCCGCCAAGCCTTAACCCGAAAGCTCTTTCGCCCATTTGTCGCCCTCTAGACCGGTAAGGGCCGGCTTCAAGACACTTCGGAAAACCCTGAAACGCCGAATTAAGGATGCGAGACACCCGTCCACAACTTCTTACTGCCTCCAACAAAGTATTGCTTAGCCATGTGTCACTGTCGTCAGTCTCGCAAGCCCTCATCCCTGAAAACGAATAGCCTTTCCAGCTTCGACCCTCAACCTTTAAACTCGCACGGTCCTAAGGCTTCTACATTGTCGAAACCAAGCCAAATATTCGGAAGAACGACGAAGGCTCCAAACCCTGAAAACCAAAGCGCGAACGCCCCGACAAACCCCAAACACTAAAGCTGCCGCAGGAAACCCCAAAGCCCCCCAAACAAGAACCCAAACCCTTACTTCTTTCATACTATGAACCTTGGCTCCAAAGTGTCCAAGCCTGCTCCGACGTCATCAGGCTGCTGGGCCCGTGGCAAGAACAGGGTCTAGCATTGGGGGGTTGACATTGAGGGTTTGGGACCTTTCGGATTTCCGGTGGAAGGTTCTGGCTTTCGAGTGCAGGGATGCGTAGGGCGTGTATATAGTTTAGAGGGCTCGGAGTTTAGCCGATTTTCCTTTCTTCAGGCGTTCGGTGGTGGTGGGGAGGGCGGTCGGGCGGCTTTGGGATTTTCCGGCGTGCACGAGGTTTGTTGCGGCTTTGGGCGGATCTTCGGTTTCGCTTTTTTGGAATTTAGGAAAACTTGGGGTGTTGATAGTATGGTGTCAGGATTAAGGGACCTATAAGCTTGAGGTTTCAGGGATGAAGCATCAGGGGTCTGCAGCGGGCGGTGGTGGCTCTGTTCATGATACATGTGTTGACTGCAGTTTTGCCTGTCGTTGCGGCTGTAAGCATTGACCTTACCGGGGCTTTTACAGTGCTGGAGGGATGCCGTCGGTGCTGGGATTCTGTGTGCTCCTGACTGTAACTAGGCTCTGAGCCTGAGCCAGGCAACGGCTCACAGCAAAGTTCAACTCACATCCTCCACGTCGAGCAGTCACTGCCTTCTTTCGGGGTAAAGCTACTAAGCAACAGATGGGCACAAGGGCTGTGGACCTTCTAAGCAGTGCATGGATGAGCAGATATGTCAGGGCAGGTACGTGGCGCTTTAACTCACAATGCCCTACTTTCCACGTGTAAGGGCCGTGCTATTTGCTCCAGCATGGGCAGTTGCCGAAACACGGTATCCTCATACCAGTGCTGTCAGCATGGTGCCCTGTCCCCTTTAGTGCTCTTTAGGGATTCATTGAAGGTACCGCATGTTGATCGATATTGAAGTCTTATGCTGGGTATTACATTTCCCGTGTTGCGGAGCCACTAAAAAGAGCACCAAGCTGCCTTCCGGGACCCTGAAAAAAACATCCTATTTGGACAGGCACCTCGAATTCTTGGCAAGCATGGGTTGCTCGAAATTGAAAAGGCTTGAGGGAGGGCTAATATAAGGGCCTTAACAATCAGAATAGGGTTTCGGGGCTCATTATACTATACTTATAATAAGGACTCCCCCAAAATAGTATTGGCAATTATTTAGGCCCCTTTATAAGGGGCCCTTTCATAACACCATCGAGCTTTGATCTGGTCAATTTCTGTAGCAACGCCGTTGCAAACGCTGGGCTTCTCGAGAAGCTGAGACCCCAAAATCTCTGTAAATAGACAGAAGCGGAGACACTTCCAAAGACGGTGTCTTAGACTCCAGCCTATGGAGGCCTGTATACTCTGACAGGAATGCTTCCGTTTCTGTGGATTTGGGATCCGAGATGTTGCGCGCAAGCTCAGATTTGCCGAGTGCGCGCAGATGCTCTTATGCAGGCACGATCATGCACCAAAGGAGAAGAGATCGGCGGAGGCAAGGGCCTGCATTCGGGGAGCTGCTTTGCAACCCAAAGCCACCAACGCTCGACCCTAAACTTGACGCTTAAGCCTGATATTAGCTCTGACGATTCGGCTATAAGAGACCTGTAGTTGACTTTGATGTGGAGTTTGGGCGAACAGGGAACCGTCATGGTAATGTGGGACATGGTGCTCTGTCACTGACCGGGCTTTTGGGTGCTGAGGTTGATGACTCTCGCTATTCTTACGGTCATAGCTATGATGATTATTCGTAAAAGCACTAGTAACACTAGTACTGCTACTACGATCGTATACTACTAGTCGCCGTATTCATAGTCCTCTGGTATTCCTAGTTGGAGGGGGCCTTGGCACAGGGCTGGTCATCGAGCTCGGGCCGGGGCCCTGCATGCCTTTCGCTTCTCTTCTCTTGGCTTCTGCGGGTTCTTGGGGCTTTGGGTAGGTTTGGTAGTATTATGGCTACTGTTACAGGGGTTGAGGGCTTCGGGTTCACTCCGGACGATCTCTCGGACGAAGCAAGCAGCGGCATAGGGCTTGAAGTACGGTTTGAGGTTTTAAACTTTTAGCGTTTGGGGGCCGTTGGGGTTTGGGGATGTATGATGCAGCCCCCGACCCCTAAATCCAGGTTGGCGAGGGTTTGGGTTTGGGGATCTAGGGCTTCTTTTCAGAGGCACACACCCGGAAGAAACTCCGCTCGGTGCCTACAGCAAACCCGTTAAAGATCCCCGCGTACAATGCCAAACACTATTGAAAACCCTATACATACAAGCCTGCACAACCCTATTCTCAAAACCATTGATTACAAAAACCTCTAAAACCCTTGTTATAACACCACCATGATCCCGCTGTAGTCCCTAAACCCTCGGAGACTTGGGGGTTTAGCTTGAGATCCGCCTCTGCCAAGGAAGTGGTACCAAGGTTTCCCACAGATTCGGGCTTGAGGGTCTTCGGGCTATAGCGCTTCTAGGGCTTTAGGTTGTGTTGCGGGTTTAGTGTCTATGCGGATGAGGGTAGTCCGTAAAAGCTCATGGGAATAAGGGTGGCTGGCTACTGTCCCTGCATGCATAGGTAACAGGTAACGGGTCTGATAAGGGCTCAGAAGGGATTTGGGGACCTTGACTGAACCTTCCATACGGTCTCAAGCTCAGGGAACAAGCGGCACCTGGAGGTCCCGTTTGACAGCTAAACCCACTTGCAGACGAGAGTCTCTTGCGGTGCTGCCACAGCACATGCGGCGGGGCTGCATAGCCCAACCCCTGAAGATCGGCTTGTTAAGGATCGTAGGTTCAAGCTTTACAGGTTTAGGGGTAGGCAACCTCTGCAGCTGTACCGGCACGATGCATTCATAGGTTTCTCGTTCTTATTTCGGGCCTCCGGCCAGAAGTGCGGCTCATGTTCTGGAGATGAGACAATCGTCATCCTCGTTTGTTCATTATCAGAGAGGCAGCACCTTTTGCCTCCATCTACTTTGCAATGCAGCCTCTAAGCTCTCACATAGCATTCAACCCGAGCACCAGCTATGACTAACACAATGAAGAAAATGGACATGCAAAGTAGTGTATGAACCCTAAGCCCCATAAATCCCCTAAAAGCCCGAAACTCCCTGAAGCCTAAGCCTCCTAAAACCCTAAAACCCCCTTGAGTAGCATACGGAAAGCTCGACTTCTCGAGGCCTCCATCGGAAGCGGTACAGCGCCCACCGCCTCGCAAAGGCGAAGGACAGGCGTGGGGCTTTGGGTTGGTGGTCACGGTTTAAAGGTTTAGGTGTCGGTTTTATAACAATTAAACCTGCAACCCTAAACTATTCCGGTTTAGACTCTAGACTTGCAGAGTGTGGGGATGGTTTCGGGTTTGGGAAACTCAGGAGCTCCCTCAGCTTCGAACTGCTCCTATACCCTGTGCCGTGCTATCACGTGGTCACCGTTCTTGCGATTTAGAAACTTAAATCCTCAGGACACCGGACTGTGTGTATGTGTGTATATATATATATTGATTTATCTGTTTATGTGCGTATGTATGTGCGTGTGATTTTATATATGTAACGTATGCATGTATGTCCATGTGTATGCACGTAAATATGTGAGTGTCGTTGTATATATATATAGACATACATACATACACACATATATATATATACGTATATACATGTATATATATACACATAGACATACATGGGCATATAATATACATATACACACATACAGATGATTACAGGTGTATATGCTATGTACTGGGAGGTTGATCCATTTTGGACGGGGGAGGGCTGACAATGTCAGGTCTACAAGACTCAACCGTGAAACTACATCAATCTTGCACCAATCCTACGCCATCAGCTTTCCGGATATCCAACCCCTGAACAGAAAGCGAGTACGGTTGAGGTTTTGAGGTTTGAGGTTTCAGGTTGAGAACCGCCAGGCAGTTCTTCAATTTTCACGCCTTACCAACATAGTACTGTGATTTATGATATGTTCCGTCACAACAGGGAATTGGGATGTTTGGGCGGCTCCAGGTCAGTTCCTTCGATTCTGCAAATGACTGCGTGCAGAGCTTTTAGGAAGAGTGTGCGGTTTTCCTGATTACAGTGTATTGGGTTCTCTGAGGCTTGCGCCTGAGGAGGCCAGCAATATGGCGCATACATAGGTTTCTGGCGGCCACCCTGGCTTTAGGATGTCGGGTCTCGGATTTTGGAGTCTCAATGGTTCGTCTCTCCACAAACTCAACAAACTCAAAAAACTCAAAAACTTGTCTTTAGGATTTGGGTAGGGTTTTGGCATCCGGTCTTCTTGTCAACGGCTTTTGCAGGAAGAGAGTCTTTTTGCAAATGTGCACTGAACTAGTCTACTAGCAGGCCTCTTGAATCTTCTCACTTCCCCTCTTCCCACATTCCAGAAAATACGTACTGACAAGAACCCATAAAGATTCACAGTTTGGCAATCTCGGAGAAGGGATGAGTTTGTGTCCTTTGTAGGTACTGGGTACTTGCAGGCAGCGTCTCTTGCGGAGAACATACCAAGACAATGATCATGGGTCCAGCACAATTTTTTTGGTACATGGAGGGTTATGGATTTTACTGGCCATCCACCTTTTCGCATGAGTACTATATGCTGTACTAAGGACCCGACAATTGTTGCAACGTAGAGCGGCCCCCGACAATCAGACAGACTTACAAGCGCCTAGTTATTGTTGAAGCTGTTGTAACCCATGGTGCTAGTGCTTCTACTGCTACTTGTACCATCATGTACTGAGTACTGCCGCTCTCGCAACACTCACACGGATGAACCTTCCGTTCTCGATAGTAGACATGGCGGCTGGGCCCAACAGCAGCACCAGCAGCAGCTACCCCTCCGACAGCAACTGCCTTGGAATTCGGAGCTGTCTATGATCCATGCATGGTACAGGAAGGATGGCATCTCGGAGCTGGGTCTCGTGCGCAACAGGCAGCAGAAACAGCAGCAAAGAACGATCACCTCAAGATAACACGAGACGAGGCTCGGGCCGCGGGATTGAGCTTTAACCTTTACTGTTACTGTAGACTTGTTGCCTGCCAGCATTGCTCCAGTGCGCGCAACTAAGCCGCGAGCTGCAACGAGAAGGACCAACCTAGGTTTGTGGATGGGAAATGTGCGAACCCTGGTAATTCTCTCTCTCTCTCTCTCTCTCTCACACACACACACGCACCTACCTAGCAAGTCCGTTCCGGCTAGGTCCCCAGATACATTCAGCTAGACTATGGGAAGGTGACACATTGACATATCCGCGGTACTAGCTTCGAGTTGCAAGGTTATGGTCAAACCGAACAACGGAGGTTTTGTTTAATTGTTGGGGCTGTCTTGGGCACACTGCCGCGGTCAAGATTTCAGAGTTTCCCGGTCATGCCAACATCGACAGCTGCTCTGAGGCCCTGAGGCTGACACCCTCCGTTGCTCATCATGAAACCCCAAGCACCTTGAGAGCTCAAAAACACATTCAGTGCAGCAGCAAAAAACAACAACAACTACTACTACTGCTACTACTACTACTACTACTATTACTATTACTACTACTACTACTACCACTACCACTACCACTACTACTACTACTACTACTACTACTACTACTACTGCTACTACTACTACTACCACTACCACTACCACTAATACTATTACTACTACTACTACTACTCCTACTCCTACTACTACTACTACTACTGCTACTGCTACTGCTACTGCCACTGCCACTGCCACTTCCGCTACCACTACCACTACCACTACCACTACGACGACCACTACGACTACTACTACTACTGCTACTACTACTACTGCTGCTACTACTACTACTACTGCTACTACTACTTACTACTACTTCTTCTTCTACAACCACACAGCTCCGCAGCAGCAGCAGCAGCAGCAGCTGCAGTCGGAACCTGCTGAGCATAATGAATGTAAAGACCGTCCCAAGCTGCCTAACAAAGCTCTCCAAACGGAAGCAGCGCCCAGACTGTTGTGCGATAAGTCATACAGACATTGCTTGCAAGAGCCAACCAATTACACAGATCCTGTGTATCAGCGGAGTTGGACGCGAGTCCGAACTCGGAAATCCAAACAAACAGAGCGAAACCATTTCTAATTGAGTATTTTAGAAGTGTCAAAATACCTCATGGTCATACCACCCATCTACCCCGAACGGCAATAGCTACCCCTTTTCAAAATTCAGGACCTGCAAAAGAAGAGCTTATGGCAGTTTAAGGCACAATCTCTGCTACCCTAAACGGCGGTATCCCGAAGGTGTCGAATGCGGCCGAAGGTCCCCACGCCATGCTCATGAAATCGGCCGGCGGCGGGTCCTCTGCCACCTCCGGGTACGTGCAGATATGCGAATAGTTTACCAAGGCATGCATGCATGCATGCTTGTATAGATGTATGGCTGTATGCAGGCATCAAGTATCATCAAGTATACATACACACCTACATACCTCGGTACCTACATGCATACTGCCAGACAGCCAGCAGCAGATATAGGAAGATAATTTTAACTCTTTGGAAACAAGCCATCCACCTTGAGCCGCGCGCGCGTTTAGGCACACAAACATTTGATCACAAACCTCTACTCAACCACAGCCCGGAATGCGAGGCCTTAAACCCAGCCCCTAAACCCTAAACGTCCTGATAGACCATAACGCTGGTCCTGAAGCCGTATAACCTAACACGGGGACAGAAAACTGGGCAACCCCATGCGGGCAGAAAACCTAGAGCCGTCTAAAGTCCCAGGCAACCCCAAAATCTGCAGGCCCGCGCAGGCCCGCCTCGCCCGGGGATGTGGAAGCCGCCGAGGTCGACACGGGTGTGCTGCACTGCATCCCCTGAGGCAAAGCCAACAGTATGGGTCCCGCCAGAAGGCTCGATAGGGCCGTTTATAGGATCCAAACTAAAACCTCGAGCCCCAGTTGAAGATAAAAGGAGTCGTGATGAGGAAGCCTCTAGAGGCCTAGACCCAGAAACCTTGAAGCGACGCCTCAGCGGAGGCCAGGGTCAGCCATCCTTCTTCACACACCTCGAGGCTTGCAAAGATCGCCGATGAGCTTCTGCGGAAGGGCGCTTTGCAGTTGAAGGTTTTCGGTCAAGGAATTACGCAATTACTTTCCAAGGCTTTAAAAGGGTTTACGGTCAAGGCAAATCAAAGCTCCAAGGCACCAAGACTCTTCTGAAGAAGAAACGCAAAGAAGAAGAGACCCTAAGAGGAGAGCTGGGGCCGGGGCGCAGCGGTTTGGGTTCAAGGCATCCGGGGCCCCGTGCAAGCAGCAAGCGGCTTGCTGCCTGAGGCTTAGACGCCTATAGAGGGCCTAGAGAGTTTAGAGTTTAGAGTTATAGGGTCAGGTCAGAGTTGAGGCTTTGAGGGATGTCGTGGCTTCTTGCAGGCCTGAGGCCTTCAGGATTTTCAGGTTTGAGAGCTTGCGATTTGGAGCTTGACGGTTTCAGGGTTTGGCGCTTCGGGCCTGTAGGTTTGCAGGATTTGGGGCTTGAGGCTTCGGTGTGTTTTTTCTTGTTAGCGTTGCCTGCGTGCAAACGGATTACGTCACAGAGTGCGAAGCTGCCATAGGTGTTTACTGTACACAGGTTCTCGGGCTCGTGCAAGCTGTCTGCTTCAGTCGTAGAGGCCTCTTAAAACCATCAGTTCAAAGCACAAACCACAACAACTTAAAGCTCCAGTGAGGTTTCAGAAAAAAGTTTCGCAGCGTATGCATCAGTTTGTGTGTATCGGATTCTACAGGAGTTCATCCCCGTGCCCCGATATTTAAAGCACCCATAGGCTTCTTATACGGCCAGAAGTAGTGCAGTGGTGGTGGGTCGTCGTAGTGATAGAGGTACACTAGCACTGAACCTCTATCATCCTAAAACCCTAGACCATAGGATCGTCAACCCAACACCAAACCCACCCCCCTCGAATCCGAAACCCTCACGGGAGGTCCGAGTGAATAAGGGGCCCTTGTACAAGAGTCAGGTTCTGTCGATAGGGACCTTCCATTTTCTTAAACCCCAAACCCAGCAGACAACACAAGGGGGTTTGGGATGGTTTGGGTTGATTTAGGTCCAGGGTGCCCCTCGACATCTTATACCCCTCGAAGTCTAACCAACCCGATAAAGCATCTGTGACACCATCTTCCAGGTTTCTATGTGAGCCCTGGGAGATCTCGTCTCCTAAAGACTCAGAGCAGGCGGATAGCACGAAAGGTCGTACTGCTGATGGACAAAATCCTGCACTACCCATAATAAGGAATATACCATAATTCCCATAGTTTAGGATCCTTAGGGTCATGCAGGATTTTGTCCATCAGCAGTATCAAAGCCCGATGTCCTAAACCCAAGGCTTCGACTCACAGGGCAAAGTGGTCGAGGTGCCACTTGACAGGACTCCTGAAACCAAAGATGAAAAGGGCGTCATAGCGTCTTAATAGTATATTGGGGATATCGGGTCCAGAGTTCCGCTAACTTCGGGTTCAGGGCTGGGGTTTAAGGACCATTGGGGTGTAATAGTTTAATGTTTGGGATATAGTGTTCCTCGCGGGGTTTAGGATGCAAGGTTCATTTATGCATGGAGTGTGAGAATTCGTTTTAGGATTCACAAAATCCATGTAATTCGTGGCGAAGCGGGAAGTGTAGGAATACCATACCTACACAACCCCGAGGGTTTCTGATTTAGGGATATTGGAGAGTTCGTGAATGATGCCTGCTTTAGGCTGGTTCGAATCCCAGGAAGTCCGCAAATCGGGAAAGCAGTGGGGTGCTTGAGAACATTGCAAACTGGCACATGATTGAAAAACTACTCCGCAACACAAGATGCTCAACTTCTGAGTACAAATATTTATACCCCCGTCAAAGCCCGTGACAAAACCCAATACCCCAGTTTTATCGCTAGCTTCGGCCCTCTATGAAAAAAAACTCGAAGAACGTGGAGTCCGTCCTGTCGTGGTTTGACTCTCCGTCACTGCCCTGGGGAAGAAGAGGCAGCTAGTGACTTTTTCTAAGGCATAGTGGCTCGTTAGGTATAGGGCTCGCGTGGTTTAGGGTTGTATAGGGTTTCGGATTGCGCGGTTTAGGGCTCGTAGGCGTAGGGTTCGCAGGGCTCAAGTTTAGGGTGTCAGGGTTTAGGGGTTTGAGGGCCAAGGCTTTTGGGGCTCAGCGCTCATGCTATAAGTTCTTGTCGGGCTGGTATAGGGTCTAGGCTCGGGCTTAAGGGTTGAGGGTCAAGGCTTTGAGGTTTAGGGTTTAGAAGGACGATCTACCATTGCGATGGACAGCTGCCTTCATAATTTGCAGGGATGCTCTTCGTTCGCAGGCCTGAGGCCTGCTAACCTCTAAGATGCTGAGATCGGGTCGTGAGCTCGCCGGCGGCGATGCACCTGTTGGCCTCTGTGTCGCAAACTGACAATGGCCGTGGCAAGACCACTTCGCAATGCAAACAAAGTGTGATAGATGCGTGGAAAAACAAACAACAAAAAGCAGGGAGGTGAAAGGTGGGAGGATTCTGCTTCGCTGTTCGCTTGCGCTTGTGGGTAGCTCCTTCAGGCTCGATGTTTCACGCATGTGTTTTGGCGTGCTGGATTCGTGATAACATCTTGCTACAAGTGAAGTTGGACAGGGACAGCGCAATTTCCATACTTCCATGGTAAGATGAGGTTCGGGCATGAAGCGAATGATGCCTTGATGCAGAGCCTTCTCACAAAACAGACTAATGTAGGAAAACGAGCCGCCGTCTGTGTACACGGCCTAATGAAGCAAAATGTGCACATGCATGTGTGTAACTACAGAGGTCTATTTCCAGATGTGTGTGCATATATGTACACAAGCAAGCACAGAAGTGAACACATGGAGCTGGATATGCACACGATCCCAGACACATGACATAGAATTCTGAGAACCCCGCTAAAGGCGGACTTCACCCCCACCCGCCTGGGCATCGTAGTCCTCGCTTGGCCCGCAGTGCGCTACCGCCTCACACCTGGTGGCTTAGGCAATGTCGGAGTTTAGGATTTGGTCTTAGAGTTTAGGGTATAGGGATGTATAGGAGCTAAGGGTTCGGGGAGTCCAGGGTTGAGGGGTTTAAGAGTTTCGGAGTTGAGGGCTTGGGAGCTAGCAGGGTGCAAGGGGCAAAGCGCGCAATGAGGGCTGGAGCGCGCCCGTCTGCGAGCCTTCTTGGATTCTTGGGCCAGCTGTTTCTGAACACACATCTACCAAGCCCCCAAACACAAGTTGCGTTTCTAAATGTCCAGTGTACGGCGTACGGGGTTTGTTGAAAGCCTTGGCAACCTCTTGGGTTGTTACAATAAAACTCCTCGTAAAGGAGGGGCCATTCACAATACACTTCCATTCATTGCGGAGATCTCATGGGACTTGCGTCCAGTTTGGGATCCGAGGGCTGCTTTTCAGGGTCTGAGGGCCTAAAGTTTTCGGGTTCAGAGTTTTGGAATTCGGTCGTGAAAAAACGTGTACACACCAGAAAAATAAGCCCACTAGGTGACTGAGTTTCTCACGGACCCCAATAATATGAATGAAGACATCAACATTAAACAGAAGGTGTTTAGTAATCGTCCATTACCAGGTCTTGAACGCACAGACCACGTCAGTCACAGTTTACGAGAATCTAGGATTGCCCTCGCCTGCTTTTGAAGGATTGAGGGCTTACGGTTTGCGGTGTTTTGGGTATATGCTCATGCCCCAAGCAGTCCTGCTGTCAGCACTGTTGAAGAAATTGCGGGCACCGTCATACTTCAGAACGCAGCAGAGGGCACCACCTAGGTCCCAATTTCCCGAGATAAATCACGCAGTTCACTCGCTACTTAAGGGTAAACTTTCGACTTTCAGCTCTCCTTTGAGTCAGGGAGCGACTACATGCACGGCTGAAAGTTCGTGGGATTAACTTTGGCACTAAGAGACGGCGTGTAGTATAGTAATTAGTAGCACAGTAGCAGCAGCAGTAGTAGTAGTAGTAGTAGCAGCACGGTGGATGGTACAAATCCTGCATGACCTGTCTCACAGCTGTGCCAGTGAAGATCCCCGTTGCGTCTCCCTGGAGAGGCCATCGGGTCATGCAGGATTGTTCCTACTCGGGCCTCGACTCTCTTCGGTTCATTGTGGAGACGAATATATTAAGATCCGGGGCTGCAGGAGGCAACACCTGTGTCGAGAAACCGATGCAGGATTTTTCGCAGCAACAGTAGCAGTAGTCGTAGCACTAGCAGCAGCAGCAGCAGAAGAAGAAGTAGCAGCAGCGGTGCTAGGTAATAGTAGTAGCAGTAGAGATAAAGGTAGAGCTAGGGGTAGAGGTAGAGGTAGTGGTAGTGGCCGTGGTAGCGGTAGCGGTAGCTGTAACAGTAGCAGGAGCTAGTAGTAGTAGTAGTAGTAGTAGTAGTAGTAGTAGTAGTAGTAGTGTAGTAGTAGTAGTAGTAGTCGTCGTCGTAGTGGTAGTAGCAGTAGCAGTAGCACTAGCAGTAGCAGTAGCAGTAGCAGTGGCAGTAGCAGTAGCAGTAGCAGTAGCGGTAGAAGTAGCAGTAGCAGTAGCAGTAGCAGTAGCAGTAGTAATAGTAGTAGTAGTAGTTTTCCGAAGCCATACCGTGAATAGACTGTACGTCACCTTCAAAACACGGCGTTGGCGCAGCAAAAAGGAGGCTTACCCTCTGCTTTCTAACTGTCTCTGCAAGCTTGCATTTTACATGAAATTATCTTGTACCGGGGTTTCTTCATAAGATAATCTGCCAAGCGTCTCTTCCCACACAAACTTCTTTGCGTGTTGTAGCCAAGTTTGCCGGGCTTCCCAACTCGCTTTTTGCCATAATCAATTCTACTGGCACTGCTGGGCATAAACGAGACCTGTCTTAAAGGATCTGAATTTGTACTACGAAGTATATGACCTAAGCTTAGCACGTCGTAGATTATGGAACTCACTAAATACTAGTATCTTTCGTTGGTCGTTCCGGCTTGGACATGCTATCATACTAGCTTCTTCCAGAAGCCTTGCATTGGTATTTGTACGGTCTATATAGGTGGGAGCTTTGATTAAAATCTTCCGAATGCCCCTCAATTGAAACGCATTGAGCTTCTGAAAATCAGAAATGCACGACATAGCCAATGTGGACAAGAAAGGGCTCAACGGGCATCCTTGTCGTATGCCGCTTCTTTGCTCCTTTACTGTTGAAGTACCGAAATCGTCCTTCACCAAGAATGTCGGCGTTCGATAACAATCCGCAATAACATCTATGTAATGCTGGCTGAAACCTAATCTGTATAAAGCAACCCATAGCGTGTCATGTTGAATCTTATCGAAAGCCTTCTGCCGGTCGAGTCATGCGATGCTTAGCTTAGCAGCTTTCGACTCTGCAAAGTCCTGCAAACGTCTGATAAGGTAGATGGCATGTGAAGTGCATTTGCTCGGACGGAAACCGTACTGCGTCCTTGTTAAAAGGTGCTCGACCGAATTCTGCATTCTGGAACTGATCATCATCATATACACCTTGTAGATGCTCCTTAAAAAAAGATATAGGCCTATAATTAGAAGCAACATCTGTATCTCCTGTTTTGGAGATCGGAGCGACCCGCGCCAACCACAGTTCTTCGGGGGCGGTCTTGTTGGACCACCAGCTATTGATTATTTGAAGTAGAATATCTCTATTCGGCGCATCGAGCCACTTTAAGAGCTCTATGATGATCCCGTCAGGTCCAGGTTGTTTATTACATTTTGCTGCTTGTAAGGCGTCGTTCAGTTCTGAAATAGTGAAAGTTGACTCATCAGCAAAATTGTTGTCAACAACTTTTGTCCTGCATGGCTGTCTGTTAGCATATTTTTCCAATGTTCTTCTTCCAAATAGCTTGCAACCGTTTCTGCCCGGAGGATCAACGGAACGTGTTTGCCATGTTTGTTTTTCATTTTGACATATTGAGGTGTGAACTTTCTCTTCAAACTTCGAACTTCTCTCCATAATCCTTGTTTGTTTGGGTCCTTAGGATTTTTGTTAAATTTCTTCATCAGTGAGGCTTGTTTACCCATGTTAGCCGATTTCGTGATATCGTTTTAGTTGTTTCAGTTCAGCAGTTGTCATACCGTGTATTCTTCCTTGGTTTCGTTTTTCAATCTTTGCCCAAGTTCCCCTACTAATGTATGACCTGTTCTTGTCATGTGGGATTTTTCCTAAATGTTTATCAGCTGCCTCTTGAAGTAAGGTAGAAAACGATTGTCAGCAAAGTGCTTCACGTTTTATTGCATACCGAATATGCATGTTGCAATTCTTCCAGCTGTGTGTACAAACGTATAGTTCTTTCTTTGTTTCGTTCTTGGTAGCATAATTCTTTAATCATGATCCGGCATTCTAGCACAAAATGGTCAGAATCGAAGAAAATGTCCTTTCGGCTTTGCGCATCTTCTATCGTTGATCTCCAAGCGTCTCCTGCTAACCAGTAATCTAGTTGAGCATATTTGTGTGCGTCATATGGGGGTCCTATGTCCAAATTGTCTTCTTGCTGTGCACACTTTTCTTTGTACGTCAATCATTTTTAGGTGGTTTCCAGAGTTGTGTGTTCATTATTTTCAATGCATGAATTTTGAAAAAGCCTAAAAACAGTGCTTCGCTTTCTTTCGTACTTTCACTCATTCCATCCAAATAAGCCATTCCTCTTCCCAGTATGTGTGGACAGCAAACGTCTTCATCTATATTGCAAACGTAGTGCAACCTGGCATTGAAATCACCACCTACATAACAAGTACCCTTAGTTTGCAAGATCTCATCTGATAACAAATCATAAAAGCTTTCTTTTTCTTCAAGAGCATGTGCACTATGCGGTGCATAGACGCACAAAAAAGGAGATGTCGGAGCCAGACGCGGCGAAAGTAGCTTTCATCATTCTACCGCTGATCTGTTCAATGTCTTTTAATGAATCTACTAACGTTGCTTTGACAACAATCGCAACACCAGCATTTTCGAAGTGAGGGCATTCCGGAAATGTGTGTATGCGGTCGTTCTATCCTTATTCGCCTGTGATTTGTTATCTTCCTTCCTTTTAATTTCTTTCTCTCTAACTTTAGGATCAACGCTCGAGCTAAAGAAGCAATAATAACCATCCCAAGCTTCCCAACTACTTGAATTTAACATGTTTCACTCAAAAGCATGATATCATAGTGGTTGCGACGCATAATGTTTAGGATTATCTCTCGCTTAGTGTTTTTGTTTAACCCACGAACGTTTAAGGAAGCAGCTCTAATGCAACATTGGTTTGCAAGCTTTTTAGCTTGTGGTGAAGGTCCATTTGTTGAAATTCTTGCCAGTTTATGTCTATGAAATCTTTGAACTTTGTTTCAACATGTCCTTATTGTTTCGGAACCATTGCTTACATAAAAGCTGAATTTCCCATTTTTGTAGTGATGAAAATGTTTTGCGTTTAGAAACATTGGAATGTTTGAGGTGCTTCTGTGCTGCTTGTTGGCTCGTCCCCAGAGTTTTGTTCGTTGGAACCAACGCCATAACGATCTATGGAGTCGTCTTCGGTAGTTACCAGAGCAGTAGCTGGAAGTGTAAACCCAGCAGTGATAGAAATATATACATATATATATATATGTACATACATATGCATCATGTGTATATATATATGTATATACATATATATATGTGCATATTTAAATACCCATATCTATGTTTCCATGTATGATATATATATATATACAGATAGATAGATATACACACATACACACACACACAAATATTGAGATGTTGCTTAGAGAAACACCCGAGTGCAGCCAGCTAAGGGCCAAGCCCTCGGAACAGTCGGCGTCCTGGTACAGAACATACTGCAACAGGCCAACACAAGGTTGCAGCATAACGGCGCTCACATTTGCAGAGGGTCCCAGCCTAGCCAACAAAGTCGTAAAAGTATCATCGTCAAGATCGTCCGTAGGAACGTAAAAACAGCTCTCTTTCAACACCGTGCCCCTCACATTGATCCCGACACAAGCGACGCAATTGCAGAAATTGCACTAGCACCATCGTGAGAAAAGGTGAAGGTCCTGAGCAATGACCAGGGCTAACTGAGACAGGAGGCAGCCGGTGCGCATGCGATCCAGGGAATCAATCTTAGATATGTCGAAAGCGAAACTATACTGTTACCAGTTAATCCCTACCACCCCAGATTGCAGTTGTGATTGGTATCACCTTTGCTACTACCAGCATTTCGGTAAATTCTGAGTGTGCTTGCGACTACTGTCATCTTGAGTCTCGTGCAGAAAGAGAGAGAGCATAGCTTCGGGCCGGAAAGAGGCTCAGAAAAGATTGCGGAAACATGGCGCGATTCTAGATTTGTGAACGGGGTTTACAGCCGGGGCAGACTTATTAGTACATTTAAGAAGTATGGGCCTGTTGCTAAAATCAATTCAGGGATGTAGAGTCTGAGTCGCACAGGCCTTGCATATGCGTAACTAGCAGCTCAGAGACATGGCTGCTGCCAGCCTGCTCATTGCGAGCTTTTCTAAGCAAAGATGGTATCCGTTTGCACGGATTGGCCGCGCGGGCTAGAAGAGTGCACACTCTCACTTTCAACGTAGAGTTGAGTGATTGAAGTGCCATCATGCGAAGGTGCGAAGAGGTAGCAATGTTTCAGGGCTTCAGTGGGGATTGCTGCGCTGCAACAAAACCACTGCAGCCTCCAAAGCAAGCATGTCAAGACACTTCCCGACATCGTGCTGAAGCTTACTGTAAGCCACGAGAGCCAAACACCTAACTCTAAACCCGACACTGCCCTACTGTACGGGCCTTCATAATTAGAATAGGGTTTTGGGGCCCATTATACTATACTTACAATAAGGAACCCCCAAAATAGCATTTAAGCCCCTATATTACACCCTAAAACCGTGAACCCGTTCGATGGCGACACTCTACCGGCATGCGGATGCTTTTCTCTGCCTCGGCTCACTAAACTCTGTCACCAAGCCACGCACTGAGCGACTTTGTCTGCTTGTTTGTGAAGCTTTTTTATGGAGTGCGGTGCAACCGGTATGCACATGTCTAATATGGTTTTGTCACTATGTTGCTGGCGGATGGTACCATTGAGATCCTATGGTCAAAGCTCGACAGGCAAGCCATAGGCAAACACACCATGCAAACACAACAACGAATCACATAAGAGTTTATCGAATGAAGTATTAATTAACAATGCAGTTTGATGCAATCCCGTAACAGCTTGAGAAGTGCTTACCACAATGAAACTCAAAGTGTCAGATCTGTCAAAATTAAATTCTACGATAGCATTGGAAAGCAGAGCTCGGAACACAAGTCTTTACACACGTGATGTTTGCCTGATCTGCTGCGAATATTTTCCGCATGGCATGCGACCGCAAAAACTCATGAATGCAAGCCATAAACATGGTGTCTCATGTGCATGTGCGTGCGTATGTGTACGAGTATGAGTATGTCTCCGCGTATCAGCAGCATGTGCATGTGTATGTATGCATGCACGGATTTGTGAATGCACGCAAGGCTGGACGCATGCATGTATCTATGTATGCATGAACGTCTGTACAGGGACATTAATGTGAAACGCTCAGCGAGCATAGCCAACAAGAACACTTATGCAGGTTAAGCTGCGGAAGTAGCATACCAAGCAGCCCTTAACGCCAGACCGCTGCTCCAACCCTAAGCTGAAAGCATAAAGGGGATGCTCAAGATCACTCCCGCTCTGTCGCAAGGGACGAGGTCTGAGGGTCTAGGGCTTAAAGGCATTAAGGCATAGGCCCATAGAGGTTAGGGCTGAACAAATGTTGTGCTTCTTAATTATACCACTTGGAGATTTCGGGTTTTGGAGCTTTTGGATTCGGTGGAGCAGACAAGCACGCAAAGAAGAAGGGACGTGGCCCTACTTTGGAGCGCGGCCGTCATCTAGGCCCGTCACGAACGCTGGCAACGAGTCCCAAGACGGCCTTGATGCGTGCATACATATGGGTGTCCCTTACAATCGGGAATATGATTTTGAACTTGGGGGGTTCTTATATGAAGGATTCGAGTCTTGATTGGGGCACGCTTTCTGTTGAAAATGCATGTATGTATGTGGTCGTACGTATGTATGTATGTGTGTGTGTCTATACATATATATATATATATATATATGGCGTTTCCGAAAATGGGGGACCAGAATATAATGCCCTTATGAGGACCCCAAAATAAGGTACCCCCAATTTTCGAAACTCCCCGTTTGTATCTGTATGCACACATCATAAACAGATACAGGGGTTTGGACTGAGGGGCTTTCGGGCTTGGAGTTTAGGGGTTCCGGGTTTCGGGCTTTGGAGGTTTCAGGGATTTATGGCTAGGATCCCGAGAGGGACGTCCGCTCATTACGGTCTGTGGTCTGCTCCTTGCAGGACGGGAATTCACCACGCCGACTGAACGGATGAAGCGGCTGACTTTCTGCAACGAATGACGAAACGAGTTGACGCCGCGGGTAAGGATGATGGTGAATGGTGTTCTACATTGTCGCAATGCATTTTGCGTGCCTGTTATAGGGTCCTTAAGGGAGGGTGGTTCAAGGGGGGAGCGTACAAGGGATCCTTAGGGAACCTTAAGGGAACCTTAGGGAGCACTAGAGAGAACTAGGGATTAGTAGGTTATCTACCCCCCTTGGAGCCCCCCCCATAAGGATACTATAAGCCTGTGCCTGTCGGAGATTCTATAAGAAGGCAGCTGCAAGGCGCAACACTCAAGACCCTCAAACGCTACAATCAAAGCACTGTATACATCTGAACACTACCCGTATAAAGACCCATAAAGCGGTCAGAAACGACAAGAAACAAAATCTGGGGCGCCCTGCGGTGCTTCGCAGGTGAATCCGAAGCGCGTGTTCTCTGCCGGGTTGCCGAGGCACTCTTTGTAGCCCATGGCGCCTCGATCTCGCTCAGACCGGGCTGCTTTGGGGAATCAGGGGTTTTAGGGCTTTGTGTTTAGGATGGTTTAGGGTTTGTAGGGTTTGTAGGGTTCAGGGTGTTAGGCGACCCTCCAGGCCTTTTGGTTTCAATTTCTAGGATGACAACCCCAAAGCCTCATGCAACGCCATGCCGCGGAGCCCAACTGATGTGTCTATTTCGCTGCCTTTAGTGCTACCTAGAACCCCGCTTGAGGGAGAGAAGCTGAACAAATGGCAATGCTACAAGGCTACTTCTGAAAATACGAATCACCACACTGCTGACTGCTAACCATAATCAGGAGAGACAGTTGCAATGATGATACGAGTAATTATCAAGCATCTGCCGCAAGGGCAGAAGGAGAAACAACCAAAAGTTCTCCGTTACAGTATAAAATAAAGCATATATAACAGTTCTTCTATTACATAAAAAAGTACATTACGAGTTACCTCTGTCGGCATCTCGGGCCCGAGCCCCGGGGAAGCGAAAAGTTCTCTGCAACTGCCCTCGCAGTCATGTTCCAAGACCTGAGGGAGCAAAAAGACGGAGTGAGGGGTTGAATGCCTGGTTGAGGAAGTTTAGGGTTTAGGGGTTGCGCAATTTGGCGTTGGGAAATTTAGATTTCGGGAGTTATATGGTTTAGAAGTTTAGGGTTCAGGTTGCAGGGCATAGCTCCTCAACCCTATTCCTAAGCGAAACTCCCGGCCCTGAACCGAAATTTTCCAAAACCAAACCCAAAACCTTAACCCGAAGACCTAAACTTCCCTGACCAAACCGCAATACCTAATCGCAGCTGTCCTAAGCCTAAACCCAACTCCACTCCAACTTCCAAAACCAAACACAAAAGCCCGAAGCCCCAATTACCTAGAGCAAACCTCCCAAACCTGAACCCCGAACTTTGAAACCAACCCCAAATGGAAGCCTTCCTAAATCCCAAAACACTGACGAAGCTGAGATCAGATGCTTCACTGATATGCCCCCTTCGAAAGAACCCAATATAACGATCCATCGAACAACCAGTGGAATTTTTCTCCCGATCCGAGGAGAAGGCATTTTCTTGTGGCTGGGCTGTCTCAAACCGGCATACCTCACGCCGGCATTCATCTGAGGTCTTCATCTCCCGACGTGCCCGGTCTTCTACCCGAATGGCCCAAGCGTATGAACCTCATCGCAGGCGCGTCCCTGCCTCAGCCATATGACCTGATCGTAGTTGGCATCGTCCCAACCTTGAGGTTTCTGCCAAGACTTCATGTCTTCTTCTGCTGCTCGCGTTTCGGAAACATGCTACTAACGTCACTTGTGTCACCATGGTTGCCGTGGATAGCCCCATCTGCATCATCAGCCACTTGTTGTTGATATCTCATGCACAATCGCGACTAATATGACGACAACCATCACGATGACGCCGGCATCGCACAGAGCTTAATCACTGCCAAACCCGACTGCTACTGCCACGTCCACCACCACTGCTGCTATTTTGGCTGCTACTACTACTACTACTACTACTACTACTACTACTATTACTACTACCGCTACGACTACGACGACTCGCAAAAACGGCGACGACTTCCACTGCTGGTGGTCGACGCTGTTGCTCCTACAAACTGCCACCACCGCTACCACCACCACTGCTACTACCGCCACTACTACTAAGTTCTGACACTACCACGACCTCGACTGCTGCTACCCATTGCTGCTGCTCCTACTACCACCCTGCTACCACCACCACTGCTGCGACTGCTACGACTACCACCACGACTTCGACTGCTGGAGATATTCCTGTTGCTCCTACGACCACCAAAGCAAACACTGCTACCACCACCACCGCTACGACGCTACGACTACTAATTACATACCAACACTACGACGACGACAACGTCGGCGACGACGAATACACCTTGCTACTGCTACTGCTACTGCTCCTGCTCCTGCTCCTGCTCCTGCTGCTGCTGCTGCTGCTCCTGCTGCTGCTCCTGCTGCTTCTCCTGCTGCTGCTGCTGCTGCTGCTCCTGCTGCTGCTCCTGCTGCTGCGCCTACTCCTGCTCCTACTCCTGATCCTACTCCTGATTCCTGATCCTACTCCTACTCCTATAACGCCTACGCCCACGCCACCTACGCCTACGCCTGCAACTGCTGCAACTGCTGCAACTGCTGCTACTGCTGCTACTGCTGCTGCTACTGCTGCTGCTGCTGCTACTGCTACTGCTACTGCTACTACTACTACTACTACTACCACTACTACTACTACTACTACTACTACTACTACTACTACTACTACTACTAGTACTACTACTACTACTACTACTACTACTACTACTACTACTACTACTACTACTACTACTATTACTCCTGCCACCACTACTACTACTACTACTACTACTACTACTACTACTACTACTACGACCACTACCACTACCACTACCACTCCCACTGCCACTGTGACGACGACTACGACTTCGAAAACGACTACTGCTAATAACTACGACGCCGACTACGAGGACGACTTCGCCGACGACGACGGCCACTGCCACTGCTGCTCCTGCTACTATTGTATGGCAACTACGACTGCCAGTGTCAAACAGTACAACTCTCACCACCGCCACCCACTACCTCTGCACCAGCACCACTGCCAGCCGCAGCAGCAGCAGCAGCAGCAGCACTACCACCACCAGCGGTGACCACCAGATGCCACCATCGCCGACACCACCAGCTGTGTCTGCTCCTACACTGCCAACTAATACCGCAGCAGACTCAGTAGATGCTCGTATTGCTGTTGCGGCGTGTACCTATTCCAAACTTGTTTGCCGGCCTGGCTTTCTTGCGATCAGAGATTGCCATGAATGTTCGGCAAGGCACAAGAACGACAGATCTGATCATCACAGCCCAACGCCTCACCCAAAGCTCGGTGCATTCTTGAGTTTCTGGGATTTTTTGCACATCGGGCATTAGGCTTGAGGATCCGGAGCGTGTTCAGAGTTTCTGGAAAAAGGAACTGCGTTTCAGGCAACCCGTAAAGTTTTGACCCTAAACCGGACGTCGGGCTCCTGTCGAACCAGGACTTCAGATTTGGGGTCGGACGGCCTTCCGCTGATGGTTTCAAGGTCTTCCTTTCTTCCCTCTGTGGTAGCTTTATCTGCTTCTTGCGGCTTGCCTAAAATTTTTATCATTACATACTTTCATGCCGCTATAGCTGCATAGCTTCCAAATCCGAACTGAAACTTCGAGTGTAGGTACTGGATGGTTCGTATGGGCGTGTTTTCAAGCAGGGTTACATCAAAAGACTATAGCATGACTTCCACTTCCACCATTTGTGAAACATTTGTGTGCTCCTGCCTACTGAAACGATCGTGTTACGAGTATGAACAACCTCAGACCATGAAACCGTGAGGCTTGAACCTGCAACTCCAACCCCGAAACCGAAATCCCGAATCCTCGACTTGAAACCCCTCCGAAAGCCTAACTACAGTTATAAAAAGAGCCCTCCCTACTCTGGAAAGAGGTATTTTCCATACTCTGGAAGGAAATAGTCCTTCATAGCGGGTTTCGAGACTCACAGAGCCTTGTAGAACCCTACAGAATCCTGAGCATTTCAAGGTATATAATGTTTAAGGTAGAGTCTGAGCTGCAGTATCGTTATGGGTTGACTGAATGGTCGTGGTGCTACAAAAAGGAAATGCGGCGTTTGATATGCAAGAAGCAAGCCTCTGACTTTGGATTTAATTTGAAGGTCGAGGTAGGCACGCTAAGCCCTCAGCCCCAAACCGTAAGCATTGATTTTTGGGTGCCGGCCGACCCCCGACCCCCACTCCCCCCGCCTGTGCGAGTGTTGGGATGGTGCAGTGATCCCATGACACAAGGACCTCCGGCCGAAAAATGAAGCTTTGAGCTCGGCGACAGCTCTCAATCAAATCCGATAACGAAAATTTCAGATTGCTTTCAAAGCTCCCAACGCGCCTGGCACTAACCCCCAAAACACACAAAACCCGATAACTCAAACCTTAAACCGTGCATAGGGATTAAGCACCCATTTATTACACACCCCGCTGATAATAAAAACACTTTGGGGCCAACCCTTCCGAAATCACCCCTGCCCGTTAAAACCTAATTATCCTAATTTGCATTAGGGGGTCCGGAGCAAGAGCAAAGGCAAGAGCAAAAGCTGGAGTGAGAGCAAGAGCAAGAGTAAGAGCAAAAACAGGAGGAAGAGCAGGAGCAACAGCAAGAGCAAGAGCAGGCGCAGCAGCGAGAGCAAGGGACGCAGCAGGAGCAAGAGCAGAAGCCCGCGCAGGAGCAAGAGCAAGAGCCCTTAAAAGTGAGTAGCGATAAAATACCCCCCAATATATTATAATAAAAACACTTTCCGAGTTTCTATTAGGGGGAGGGCCCCCCCTGTTTCATATTAGGGAGAAGGGTGCAGGGAGTTAAGGGTTGCCAGCAAGGGTCTCTAAATTTTAGGGTTGTGTAAGGGTTCACGTCAAAAGTCTCCTCCGCTCCACTCTGCAAAGTCCAGCACAGTTCCGACTTGTGGCAAAGCCACGAGCCTTGAACTCCTTTGATCAGATCCTCGAATTTGTTCTCGCAATCCATCGCGGAAGCACAAGAAAATGTCACCAACCGTCAAGTGACTGCAACGGCAAAGACGCGCACACCTTTCACAGCGCCGATGGCAAAGTGGCCCCCAAGCATCACCCGACGTGCAACAACAAGCTGACACCATCATATGCCCACAAGCACAGCAACCTAGCTGCACAGCTGGATGAGCCACGTCATCACTGATCTCCCTCGAGATCGTGACCTTCGCCAAGGTCACATAGCAGACACTCGCCTGCGCCCGGAGCAGTCTCTGTTGCGACCTCGCGCAAACTTTCGCACAACCCACGCCCCGGCCCCTTTTCACTCTGCGCCCAAGAGCAGTCCACAGCTGCATGGCTATACAAGGCACATAAGCCCCCACGTGAAAGGATGGGTTATCGTCCCACACCTCCCAGTGTACCTCTGCAACCGACTGCAAAGGAGCACATGCGTCACATGCTTGCCGAAACGATCTGCAAAGCTCCACCAACTGAGCCATGAAGCACTATGTTCGTCACTGGAATCAATCGCCTCAACATCGCTCCACCCCTCGTCACTTGCCTCGATGCTAGCCGACGAAACCGCTTGCGACATCATCCGAGGCACCAACATCCAGACCTAGAGGGGCAGGTCGCAGCTCTGGGAACCGGGCATGGCTGGCCACTGCGAGCTGCTCCCGCAAAACAGGAAGTAATTACATCATCACGTCCATACTTCTCGACCATCGCCTCACCGCCTTCGCGTGCCCGATGATGACCTCACAAGTGACGAGCACGCCCATCGACATCGAGCTGCAAATCCCAGCAAAGACCCGTCACTTTCAAACGATGCAAAGTACAAAGGCATGCCAAATGCTCAAACACAGCGCCCAAGTGCACCAGTAAGCGTCTCAGCTGAGCTTGCGCAAAGGTGAACGAGGCACGGCCACCAAGGGGGCCGGGTGTCAGAAAATCAGCATCTCCAAGCCTGTCTTTCAGCAGCTTCACAGCCTCCGTCCAGTCGTCGTAGATACCCGCGGGATTTTGATGACCTTATCATCCAACACCTGCAGTGCACGATCCCCGGCTCGATGTCCATCTCAGATACCACGACTCGCTGGCATCCGAAAAGCGAAGAGCACCCCAAATCGTAGCCATGAATACCACACACATGAAGGTGTTTTGATCTGACTCACCGCATTTACTTGTAGCAGCCTGTGCAGCCGCCTCCAGACGTGCCACTGCAAACCATGGCAGCGACAATGCTTCTAACGATCCTTGCCCGCATGTGCACCACCTGAACAAGCTGCCACAACAGGATTCGCTAAGGTCTCCAATAAACTGCTCCAGCCCAGCACAGCGGCCACAATCTTCAGGGATCTCAATAGAGCAAACGCATTTGCACGCAATCAAAGAAAGTCACCAGACTATCAGCCCACGCCAGCTGCGTCACCAGGTCGGTTCCATGCACGAAATCCATCCAGAGCTTGAAGCCCGGAAAATGCAGACGTAGAGTGCCAGCTGCCTTCATGCGCAAGAAAGACCCTTAAGCAATTCTCAACCGAGTCTCCCAAGTGTTTGAAGAACGGAGAGGAGCCAAGCAAAGGCTGCAGGGACGATACCCAAGTGCTCGCCAGCGCGCTCAGTTGCTCTTCCTCCCGACTCTTCCTCCCATTCCTTACCACTATACAGCCTGGCTGGGCCCAAAAACAACGAGTCGCTGAGCCCCTTCGCACCACGTCACGGGCGCCCACATCTGCGAGCACCGCCACCGATTGAACAATCGCAACATCATCACCGCGACCAACCAAGCGACCCTTGGAGCCGCCCTTGCAAAGCTACAAGTGGGATCGCATCATACAGCAGGCGTGCTCTCCCACGACCACAAGGCACATCGTCCCCGGCATCACCCCACAACCAACTGTGGCCTTAGCCGCGCCGGAGCAGATCCCTTGATCGCGTATGGCTCCAGGAGTAGACTTTGGAATGAGGGTTTGGGGCATTGGGTTTTTGGGTCAGGGTTCTGGGGAAGAGGGTTTAGGATGCATGTGGTTTCAGGGATTGGGAGTTTAGGAAGTAGGGTCGCGATGCATGCTTCTTGTTGGCAATAAATGACGACCAGCCTGTTGCTGCTGCAAGTAATGACGTTGCTGTTGCTGCTCTTGCCGGTGCTTATGTATTGTTCTTTTACTCGAGCAAACTATGCTGCTTTGTTGTTACTACATATAAAGTACTGCTTCCATCTTTAACTTTGCACATGCCCTACCGTAGTAGCATCACGACCCAACCTCCTCAGCACTGGCTGGGACCGGATAGGCTTCAAAGGAGCCCTGTTCTGCTGTTGGCATCGGTCGTGTCAAAGGGCCTTCCGGCCCGCAGGTTTCAGGGTTTGTAAGAAGCCCTCAACCACAAAAAAAGTAGGGTCGGAGGAGTTGCCCGGAATCCCTCAACCCAATAAAATCGCCGGCCACGCTCGAAATGCTGGGGAGAGCACAGTCTGTTCTGTCCTACCCGATGGGCAGCCGGCCTGGTGAGGAGTCTTCAACTCCACAGCCTAAAGGCCCTCCCTCAAAACCAAAGGCGCTTAAGACTGGACAACGGAAAGCTAATCTGCCAAAACCTTGGACTGAACATCAACAACCTTTCACCCTCAACTACAACGGCATAGCACCCTGTAACTTACAACCTGAAAGCCAACAGCCCGAAATACTAGGTCCAATACCTGTATGTCTCAATGCTAAAGGCTGAGATCGTTGGCATCGTTGGTATGCAAAGTTTGGGATGTGAGTCTACGGCTTGTACTGGGTAGGCCTGTGGATGGCTCCAATACGTTCCTGGTGCTCTCCATCTTCCAAACGCAGAGATCTGGCGATGAAAGCCGCCAAGGAAACGAATTGCAAGAGACTTGCGCATGTGAAGAAGAGGCTCGGGAGGAGGATGGTAGTCATAAGGATGGGGATGCCGATTATTCCGGTAACAGACATGACGACAATGAGACAAGGTATGGGAAATCGGAAAGTGGATCCCAACCGCAGCCAATTTGAAGCTTTCCGAACAACTGCAGAAAGAAAAGAAGAATCCTAGTTTACTTGGACACTGTGGCTTCGTGGTACAAAATTTGCTACGACTCCACATCCGATGGCCCTCCCGGAACTTGAATGCTCCGTAACCACCCTAGATGGCTGGAGCCTACACCCTTTCTTACGACGCAAACGACAACAACACTCATAAACCCCAAGACGGATAAAACACATACTGATTTATGAAATTTTATGAACCCCCCTATAAATGAGCCTTGTCGTACCCCTGTCTTCACGAACATGCAGTTCTTTTGAGTTGCCATAGCTCCGCCTCGCGCCCCTCGTGAAGAGCGCGGACGAGCTCCAGCGGGTCCTCCTGAAGCGTGATACTGCATGGTGAGGATTTTTTGGTCTAAACCACCCATCCCCCCGCCCCTGCCAACTAAACAGTTTGAAAAAAGGACACCCGGACACTTCAGGAGGTCGAAGCAGTTCCTGCTTGAAAGTGGTATTCACCACGAGCTGCAGACGCTGGGCCAGCGGCCAAAGGAGGTACCTTGCTTGGAGTTACACAGAGGTCTACCCTGAAGGTCTGGGGTTTCGGGTCTTCCCAAAAAGGCAAAGTCGAATGCCACAAAAGACACTCCCTGTACTTATCATGGATATATGGACCTCGGTCCAAAATAAAGTCTTACCTTACAAAATTAAACAAAGCTCTAAAGACTCTAAAGGTTCAGGGGGTGATACTGGGCATATGGCGAGCAGGGCGGTTTAGTCTTATGTGCATTGGATGCTGATGCTTTGCAAAAAGGGGCTTCAAGGGTTTGGGGCTTCAGGGAGATGAAACTGCTGCAGGCTTACAGGGCTTGCTTGAGGGCTGATGAACACATTCGACTCCAGGGGCTTCCAAGGTTTATGTAAGGCAAAAGAAGGAGCTTCGGGCATCGGCTTCAGGGTTCAGGTTTCAGATTTCTGGAGTCTCGGATGTATGTCTGTAGGTGTGAACGGCTCGCGGAAAAATTAAAGGAGTTTACAAAAGTTTGCGCAGTTTCTCACAGTTAGGTTTTGTTCGATTATGTTTCCGCGGAAGGATTTCCCGAGAATCCTGAACTTGGTTTAAGGCCTCGAGTTAAGTTTTGCCCGTAAGGTGGTATGGTTCCGGGCCTTTGCTTGTTGACGAAGATGCTAAATGAAATCCAAGCCCCACATCTTAAAGTGTAGCAGCTTCTTGGAGAACGGACGCTTAACAAGCTGGAACTCTGAGTGAAGCTGAACGTTACACCCCAATGCCGAAGATTTCCTGGGATACTCAAGTTATCTTCTCGCCCATAGACATCAATCCATCAACCACAAAATCCCTCAGACCCTGAATCCCACACGTACTTAATCTGCCCACAAAGCCCTGAAACCCCCAAGCCTTGAACTTCAAATAGTCCAAATCACCATAAGAGCCCACTGCAAACTTGTAAACGCCCTCTGGGCTAAGAAACCGATAAGATATTTCAAACATCTCCTGAAAGACCCGCATCTCCCTGTAGAACCACTTCAAAGCATCTACACAACGGATCCTAGGCTCCGGCAAATCTCTGCTGCTATAGACACCGGGTTCTAGATGCCGCGCGAAGAGCCTCCGGAAAGGAGACATGGAAGCCCAGTTAGGATTTGCGGCGGAGGGGTTCAAGGTTCAACGTGTAGTTATAAGTAGGCCACACGTATGCATGCAGCCATCTGTATGCGTGCATATGCGTACTTATCTACAAAGGTATATATATATATACAAATACACACATACATACGTATACGTACGTAAGCATATACGTATAGACGTATATGTGTCTATGCGTCTATGTGCAGATGTGTGTGTGTGTAGACATGTGTGCGTATCCATGGCTATGCACGTAGATGTAGGTACAAGTATGTCCATTCGCATTTGGGGCGGCATTGCTGCATGCTTGCTCGAGTGCACGAACATGCACAGAGGAAATATCTTGACGAAACTGATCGAAACAACCCGCAAATGGTGCAAGCCACTCAAGCTGATGCAGGCCTGTCCGGAATTGGATACTTGCCACCTGGACCAAAGATCGCGCCCATATGTTCCTGGCAGGCAAGCGAAAGCGTTGCGGTTACTCATCTGCATGTGAACACGCCGTGATGCCAATCCATTCTCCACCGCTACTCTCTGCCTTCGTCCGTTGGGCTGCTGGCTCGCTGCCTCTCCCTTGCTCTTTTTGTCTGCGTTTCTTTCTGCGGCTTTCTTCACTCGCTTTCTCTCAGACTTTCTCTGTCTCTCTCCCTCTCTCTCTCTCGCCGTCGGGCCGTGTTCTTTCGCTACGGCTGTGGCCAAGACAAATTCTGCGGTGTGAAGCCGGAAGCAGCAAACCGAACAGCCCAGAGCCTGAAATGTGGAGTGGCAAACCCCAGGCCCTTTAGTTAAAATTCACAAACCCTGAACGTAAAAGCCGAGCCCTGCGAGCTTTAACATGCCCGGTTGGCTCCACGAAGCAAGCCCCTCTCTGTGCACAGCTGCATCCGTGTGGGGTCCTGCAGATGCAAACCACAACAGGCAGCGGGCGACATGATCAACGCGATAAAAACAGTAGAAATAGCAGGAGTAGTAGTAGTAGTAATAGTAGTAGTAGTAGTCGTCGTCGTGGTGGTAGTAGTAGTAGTAGTAGTAGTCGGCATGGTCGTCGTCGTCGTAGTAACAACTGTAGTTTCAAACGTAGGAGTAGGAGTCGGATCAGGGGTCTGGGTACGCCTTAGCATTACCATTCGTAGTTGCAGCAGCAGCAACAGGAGGAGCAGTAGTATAGTACCAGTAGCAGTAGACTGCTGCTGCTGGCTACTACTTGGCTACACCTTAATCCAAAAGCTACCCAGCAAGCCCAGCATCTCTTGATACGGAAACTTTCCAAGTCATAACAGGCAGTCCTATTTAATTTTCAGGAGTCGTGGGCAGTCAAGGTAAACGGTGAATGCTTAGCGTGAAAACGTCCTTTGTCCATGGTGGATTCTTGTCACAGTGCCGAGCGAGGAAAATGTTGAAAACCTCAGCTTGGCGTTGCTCGACGGGTCTAAGGCTGAGGTCTTGCAGGCTTGGGGTTTTACAGCTGCATATGGGGCTTTATATGGGTTTATTGTAGGGTTCCTTCGGGGTTTTGAAGGATTGCGCGGTGTGGGCTTGCTATACAGCTGTGAGTTGTGAGTGATGTGTTTCAAGAAGAAGCTGCTTTGATCGTGGGCGATTGGGGCTTGGGCGTGGGGGTTACCATGCATTTAAACGTGTCGGTAATTGCTTTGCAAGTGATGCTATCAGTTTTGTCAGCTCTGGCTTAACGGCTTCTCGTGGACAAAGGAACACTGCCGTTTCGCAGGGACCCCCTGCCTGCCTGCCTGCCTGCCTGCCTGTCTGCTTGGCTGTCTGTCTGTGTGTCTATGTGTAAATATATACATATATATATAGAGAGAGAGAGCGAGAGACAGAGACAGAGAGGATATAAGCATACATGCACACAGAAGCATGTAAGTATCTGCACACGCCTACAAACAGACATACATGAATGAGCAGCTTGATATTGTATATATATATATATATAGAGGGAGAGTGAGATACACACACTCACAACATAAGTGCACATACGCTGTCGTACAGCTATCAGCATAACAGGATGCGTTGAAAAGAAGTGACTACATTGTATGTATATACGTATGTATAAGTAGGCATATATATATATATATTACACATAATATGTACAATATATGTCTACACATACACACATGCATGTGGGTCTACATGTCATGCGCGTATGCTATGGCCATACATACATGTGTGTTGTTAAAGTCCTGTAGTTCCAAGCTCCTGCGAACACAACCAATGAATACAAATAGCCGTTCAGTTTCCAAGCGATGCGAACATAACTTATGAATACAAATAGCCCTTTAGCCAGAGATCATGGCAAAGCAGAAAACCGAACTCCCAAAACTTGAAGGCCTATCCTCAAACTCCCGTCTAAACCCAAATAGGACTCCTGACAACACATATAGAAGCATTCAGAGCCCAGTCCAAATTCGCTACAAGCCCTCTATATTTAAGACCCATGGGAAATCCTGACTCCCTGTGTTTCCGGCGCACTTCCGGTCTTCGAGAGAGGCTTCGCCGGCCTCAGGACTGAAGTTGCTTTTTTTTGCTTGGTGGTTGTAGGTTGGAGGGTTAGGCCTTGGGTGTTAGTTTCTGTGTTGGTGTCGGGGATGTAGCCCAGCCGAAGGTTTAAGGCCTAACGGTGCACGATGTCGCTTGTGTTTCGGCTTGGGGTGTTGGCGATGTGCGGCTGCAGGGTTGAGGTGCTCGCGAGGGGTTAGGATTGAAACAGTTGTGGACCTTGCAACTTGAAGGATTCGTGGCTGAGGGCTCCTAAACCCGGACCTGATGGGAACATCCATGCAGTTGGTATTACAAATAATATCCCAACTGGGGACATTCTCAAAATTCCGCTTACGACCTAGCTGTCCTCCAACCCCTAAAATACTCAAACACAGGACCCTTACCTGAACTCTAAAGCCCCAAGGCCCGTACATCCTGTTGAGGATCCTAGCATACAATCTAACTCGCGCTTCGCTATTGTGAAGACTCGAGAATCGGGCATCTGCAATCGTGGTAAAGTCATCATAGCAAATCATAACAAACCCTTACGCCCTTAGACAGCCCATAAACCCGTAAGCAACCCTTGCTTACCTCCTAGCAGCCATGGAAAACCCTTGCAAGCCATAAGCGAATCACAGCGACTCCTTTACACCTGCCAGGTGTAAACCCACAAAAAAAACAGTAGACCCATTCGAGGATACCAAGGGTGGCGCCCAAAGAGGGAAGCTGTCAATTTCACCTGCAGTAAGGCTTACAAGGTTACACCGGGCTTTACAAGCGTTTACGAGGGCTTCAAACACATGCGAAGCGCTGTATAGTTATAGGTTGCATATTAGTTTCAGACAGCTGTTTGTGGGGCGGAAAGGCAATTAAGGGTCAAGGATTTTTGGTTTAGGGCTGATGGGATTGGCATGTACCACCATTGTAGTGACGACGACGAGGACCAGCACGGCCACTGACAACACCGACCCCAAGTATTTTCAATACCTGCCATACCCAGGTTCAAGCCTCAGCATATATTGCCATAAGTGCAGGATCATTAGTAATCATGTTCAAGACTGAATTAGGAGCGTTGGTCGTAAATAGTGACAATAAGAGTCATGTTTGCAATAATTTCAGCTGCAGTAGTGGTAATGGCAGTCGTAGTGGCGGTAGTAGTAGTAGTAGTAGTAGTAGTCGTCGTCGTCGTCGTGGTAGTAGTAGTCGTAGTCGTCGTCGTAGTAGTAGTAGTAGTTGTTGTTGTAGGGCAACAGCACATCAGCTGCATCATTATCACCATCATCGTCATGACCTCATCAGCATCGACGTCATCATCATCATCATCATCATCGGCATGTTCACCTTCAGTTTGGACCATTACCAGAAAGGTCATCATGCTCACGACCATTACGCTGACCATTATGCCCATAAGCCTTCAACTGTCAGGTCAAATCCTAAGACCTGCACTCTGACACTCTAAACTCTACACACTCCATACCTAAACCCTAAACCCTAAACCCCACAACCAGCCAGCGCCGCGAAATGGACGCGAGGTTTTCGGGGCCCTCGCCTTTGGATAAGGGAGCGACGTTTCGGCCCATGTAAAAGCAAAGGACCATCGCGCACATCAAGCCTTGGCATTGAGTTTCAATAAAAGGTAATGGGACCTTCATGACTAGAATAGGGTTATCTTCAAGGGGTCCCTTTTAGGCTTACTTCAAGGGTTTAGTATAGGAGCCATAATGGTTAGACCAGGCATTGGGAATGTATTGTATGAATGTTGGATGCAAAGACTTGAGAGACCCTTACGCCCTATATTACGGCCGTCGGAGTGTGAGAATTTTCTGGAGGCTGAGCTTCTGACAAAAGTAGCTCTTCGCGACACACCAAGTCGTATGACCTGGCAGCAGCAAGAAGCTGTTGATGTCGGGTTTACATTCTAGGTGGTGGTTAGTTAATGCGCATCCCTAGTGTGATCAGCCTCGTTGATATCATTTTTGGCAGTAATGCAGCTGCTACCAGTAGCCTCTCAGCATCATGGCGACTGCTGGGGTGATGATACCTGCGGCTAGGATGACGGATCTTCATACGGACTGCTGTTGTCAAGAGTACTGTATCAGTGTTGTTTTGCATGCCATGGTCACCATGGATTCTGTGTATGCTGCAGGATTCAGACTCAATGCTATTGCCCTCCTCAGGGCCCCAACCACGCCCCGACAAAATCGGGCCCTTGCATCACAGCAAGTGCCTGTTCGCCTGAAAGAGGCACCTGCAGAACTCTACTGACCCTCTGCGCTAAGCCTCCTCAACCCCAAACGCAATCAAAACCTGAACTCTCCGAACCCTGAACCTCTGACGAAACTTTCAGCCCCGAAACCTACTTTGAAGTACAGGGGCCCTAGATAGATTTACTAGGCAGCCGCAAGGACGACTTAAAACCTGATAACCCGGGAGCTACGTTGTCCCCCGAATCGAAAACCTATACCCCTACCCCCCATCCCTAAACTCCCAAACCCTTGTACCCTCAACCCGGAAACAACCCTCATAGTATGCCTTAGAGTAACTCTTGCAAAGACCCTAGGAACCGTTGCAGGAACCCTTCTTGTAGTTCCCCCCCCCTATTCGAGTACTTTCATGGGCGAATGCCACAGCTTGCTTCAAGCGAGGGCTTGGTTTAGGAGTTAAGTTCAAGTTGAGGTTTAGGGCTTATGGGGCTTATAGGATTGTAAGGTTTCTAGGAATCATGGAGTTTTCAAGGTTTGTAGGGCTTGTAAGGCTCATAGAGGTTGTAGGGCTGAGAGGTGAAGGCCTAGAGCAAGTGGCAAATGTTTTTCCAGCAGGCCTTTCGGCGCCTCTTCGCGGCTGCCATCCTCCATGTCAGCATCGAGCCTGTGAGGAGGCTGTGATGGAAAAAAAGGTTTAGGGTTTAGAGTTTAAGGGTGCAGGGTTTATAAGTCTGAACCACAAGCCCGAAGAACTAGCGGACTTAAAGCCGAAAGCTGAAGCCCGAAACACAGCACTCAAGCTCGGGTAAAGACTTGCACCAGGGGCATACTGCCCCTCAGCCCACGAAAATTCGCATCAGAATATGAAGCCCAGTATAATGCTAGCCATGCAAGCTATGGCCCTGAATCAAGGGGTATATGGGCTCTGGGAAGGTTCCTTAGACAACTCTGGGCCATGAAATCGTGCAACACCGAGGCCCAGAGCCGCAAATCTGCGAACACCCTAGACCCATCATGGGCATGGCTGAGCATGATAGGATGCCTTTGAGTTCTTCAATCAAACCTTTCTGTGCTTTTTGTCCAGCGTTTGTTTCCGACCGCGGTGCCTAGGAATTCCAGAAAGAGAATGTGGCTCGGCACACCAGCAACTGGCACGGAAGGCTAAGGGTCTGAAGTTAGGGCTTCGGAGTACTGGTACGGGGTTCAGCGTGTAGGAGTATGCTGACGATTTGGCGACTGATTGTCAAAGGTCTTACTCACCTTTTTCTATTACTACGACTGTTACTGTCAGCTTCCCGGCTGCCTCGTCCGGGAAGGGCGAAGGGCTAAGTTGAGGCTTGCAGTTGGAGGATCTGATCCGGCCTCGCATATCCACAGCCATTATCCGAGGATGACGAACCTTGCAGACTTGTGGCTGCTCATGTCACGCAAGATCTCAGGGCTCACCGAACGGAGGGCCTCTAATTAGAGTCAAGAGCGTATGCGACATTCTGAACCAGATCTCCTTGGCTTAACCCTGAACCCCTGCACCCTAAACTTGAACCTTAAACCCAATCCGATTACAAAACAAAAGCTACACTTACGGAGCCCTCAGAGGTTCAGCACCCTTCCATTGTGCCAGGCAGCGCATCCGCTCATGAACGGCACGTAACCCAGAAACCTAAATGCAGAAAATAAAGGACGGTAGGGTCTTCCCGAGCCCTAAACTCTATAAACCCTAAACCCCATATGCCCTAAACCCCAATCCCGAAACACTAAACCCCTAAACTAGAGCAAAACGATCACACTGGAGGAGTCTAAAGGCATGTCTTCTTGAACCTTTTGTGGCTGCAGAGCAGGAATGTCGAGCTTTTGTGCGCTACTTAGGCACTTCTATTCTGGGTTTCAGGTACAAAATAGGGTTCGGGGTTTGTATAACGACCTCCCCCAATTATTAAACCTCCCCTCATAGTAACTACTACTGGGTGCCGGGGTTAAGTCGACGCAGGTTATGTGAAGTCGGCTCCCCCCAAGCTCACGCCCAGATTCGCGCGAAGTCGACCCATCCGCAAAAAGTCGACTCACACACTGGGATCTGCAACTACACGCTGGTTTTGAAGGAGCACAGCCCNAAATTTTCACGATTTATTGAAAATCCTAGCATTCGAACCGCCGGCGCCTGAGCCGAAGTTTGGTCGAAATTTCGACCAAACTTCGTCTGGTCTCCGGGCAGGCCGATCGAAGTTTGCGGCGCTGATAGGTCGAAGTTTGGTGGTGGGTTTAGGACTTGCTAATTGCTACTGTTGAAACAAGCCAAAAAACTCAGTCGAAGTTTGCACCCCTCATCAAACGAAGTTTGGTCGAAACTTCG
>BGNK01001040.1:61212-175561 GCA_003297005.1 Symbiodinium sp. clade A Y106
CAGTCAAGCTTCGTCGGTTGGAGGTCGCACACGATTGCAATCCCGACTACTTTCCAAAGCATTTACAAACACAGCTGCGCTATGGGAATCCCCATGTGCTTGCCGGGGTGAGATGACCTTCAGCCAAATGTTCTTACGAGCTTGTATGCAGAATCCCATGTGCACGCCCGCGCGAGACGATTTTTGAGAAACACATCCATGCATATGCGGAGTAGGGCTTGGCGTTTNTGAGATGACCTTCAGCCAAATGTTCTTACGAGCTTGTATGCAGAATCCCATGTGCACGCCCGCGCGAGACGATTTTTGAGAAACACATCCATGCATATGCGGAGTAGGGCTTGGCGTTTTAGTTCGGGTTTCAATGTCGCCACACAACTGGCTCCCAAACTTTAACTCGGAATCCCCATGTGCTTGCCGGGGTGAGATGACTTCCAGCTAGATGCTCTTACGAGCTTGCATGCGGAATCCCCATGTGCACGCCCGCGCGAGACGACTTTACACAAGGTGAGACGACTTAACCCTCCTACCCAGTACCGCCTACGGTCGTGCCAGGACACGACTCCACAAAGGCAATTGTCGCCAGCAGGCGTCAGCATGCGTCAGCGAAAGGTTGCTGGGATGTGTTTCTCCCCGGCTGCACGGCGGAGATGCAACCGCGGGGCCAACACAAACAAATTCTAACCTCCGAACTCCATGGAGCTCCTCATGCTTGCCAAGCTCATCCAGGCTCAGGGCCGACAGTCTTGTGCTCCCCGTGCGGCATTTCGGGCAAGGCAGGTGAAACGGGTGCTTGGTGCGACTGAGCGGCGGCCGCAGGAGCCGCTTCAACAACCCCGATGGCAAGCAGGTGTGGAAGTGCCCACCAAGCATCGATGCTGTATATGCTGTGAAAAAAATCTCACGCTTTCTATTGTCCCAACCAAACCAAACGCAACGTTTCCTGCAAAAGTGCCGCGATGTAGTGCCCGTTTGCGGCGGTGGCAAACAAATTGACAACGACCCCGACGAAAATGAAAGGCCCATGGCCACGTGTCTCCCCCCCCTCAAATAACGACCGCTGCCCCACCCCGAAGAGCTTTTGCCCGCGCGGCCAGCAAGGCGAAGTCCAGGAGGCCTGCAGCTGCCAAAAGTGGCACGTACACACACGAGCTGGTATGCGCACGGAGCAATTCGAGTGGCCCTGCCTGGCATTGAACGGGTCCAGCTCCCGGTGCTGGATGCCGGGTGAGCAAGCAGTGACCTGTGCATAAAGCGGGCAGGCAATTCGGCGAAGTCCAATGCTGGCCAGCCTCGGACACCACAAGGGCAGCACACGTGCAGGCCGGGGACATCGGTGGAGAACGTGCGCGCGTCATTGTAGACGACAGCATGTGTATCGTCCGGCAGTAGCCACGGTGGTGAATCTCTGAAAGCACAGTCCAACTGAGCTGTGTTTTTATTCCGTTCCAATCCCAAGAACGCAAAAACCCCTTCCGCACAATCTTTCCGCCACTTCCGCAGCCTTCCGCGCTTCGAAGCGTGCTGGCACGTTTCGGAATCACTGCATGTCGTCCCTTCCACGTGCCCTTCTAGGCGGCCACGGCCATAGGCGGCCCTAAAGCACGGGAAGTCATGGCACCCCGCCGGGCACATCATCGAGGCAGATCGGGCACTTTGCACCGGCACCAGGAGAGGAACTGCAACAGAGCAAACACCAGCGTCGCCGTCGGAGGGCAAAGGCGAGGGGCTGTCGGGCGTCATCGGCGACACCGGCAGGGAGGGTGGCGAGAGGGTCGTCGCGAGATGGCGGCAAAAAGCACAAAGCTCAGATAAGCTGTGTTTTCTTACGTGCTGCTGTGCTGCGCGCAAAGTCCGATACGTGTACACGGTCTGGCTTCAAAAAACCCGGACACATTTAAATTCAAGCCACTTCGGACACAGATAACAAAATCGGAGTTCCACCGAAAAGCTTCCGAATAGCAACGATTCTACCGGACAACGGCTGGGACGCAGCTGCCGGGACCAGTCCACGCGAACAGACTGTTGTTGATAGCTTTCGCTTTCGCTTTCGCCCGTCCGAGTCCGTTGAAAACCACGACGGGACATGGATGGGGAAACTCTAACTTGCAGAAATGTCGTAGCCTACCATCCCATCAGGTCAGTCGGCGTCCTTGTCGGCGACAGGGTGCAAGAGAATTGTGCCTATCTTGACGACAAAGCGGTGGCCGCACGCGTCTTCATGTGACTTCTAGTCGTGCCAGCTCTCGTCTTGCATCCGCCTTGGAATGGAATCGAGTTTGGATGGCTGCAAGGCGGTGAGGGTGCAATCCGAACAGCATGGTCAACATTACGACGGCATCGAAAAACTTCATGCCAAGTTTGATGGATGAACCCGTTTTGGCGTTCCTCGACGAAGTCTACATCGTCGGTTTGCCATGCGCTCGCCACCGCGCTATGGGACCGTGCACCGATTCGTCATGAGGGCAAGACCAGGATCTCGAACCCGGCACCGCGTCGTCGGCGACTCGGCGACGGGGGGTTTCAAGTACTCGGGCCTGGGCCAACTTGGACTCAAGGGTGAAGAACAGGACTCTCCGCCCTTGAAACTGCAGGGGGGCTTCGCATCTTGCCCCCGAACATCCCTGCACCTGACGCCAGAGCACGCCGTGGCGCGTAACGCTGCAGTTGCGCTTGTTTTACGGCTAGTTTGAGATCGCAGTGGCTGGTGCATGTAACAGCTCTGCAAAACCTCTGTTGCATGGGAAACAAGCATTCCACTTGTCTAATACCCTTTGAAAGCGGGGTTGCAGAGGCTTCACCGGGGAAGACATGCTGACGATAAGACTGCAGAGAGAAGTGATCCACGGGCAATGCAAGTTGATGACGTTATCCCTGTTCCGCGCATCTCACGACGGCAGGCATGTCCGTGACGAGTCCTCGTGCTACTGCAGCGCGTAAAGACCTTCCGTCTGCAGTGCAGAGACTAGGAGCGGTAGCACGGCGCACTGAGAAAGCCGTGGCGATGCCCGGCGGCTCACGTTGCCTCATTGCCGCGAGCTCCACAAGGCACGGAATCAGGGAGCGCGAAAACCAGCGCGAAGATGGCCTCACCGTCTGCGCCAAGTTGTACATGGCCGGGATGATGGGATCGTTCTTTCTCCCGCATCGACAGTGAGGACAGGAGCACGCGTCCAGAAAAACACTCGCACAAGGGCATCGGTTTTCAGCTCTGGTGTTTGAGGCCAAACTGGCGAAGGAGGCAAGTGCGTTGGAAGTGAGGAACAAAAGCTTTGGTCAAAGTTGGGACAACAATATATTGGACAGCACACACGATGTCATCATGCCTCTTTGGCTTGTCGGCTTGGATTCGTCACAAAAGAATGATTAAGTGGCCCTTCACCTCGTTTGATTTGGATCAGGTGCAATGTTTATATTGAAAGCACATTTGCAACCGTGCCGAGCAAAGCCAACATTTGATCATTTGATTTTCTATCTGGTGCTCGCCAAGGAAGTGAGGAAGTGTCTTAAGTCCACGTTTGTGCAGTTGGCCGGAGCCGCGTAGGAAAAACGCAACTTCAAGTTTGGAAAATCCGATGCCCGATGCGCCCGGTGCAGATATGGACATCAGATTTGCCGATGTTGCTGTTTGCAACGTCCATGTTGAATGCCCATTGCATGTGGCGAATGCTCGTGGCTCAATTGCTACGTATGAAATTGGGGTTGAACGCATCCAAAGATGTATTGCACGGCCGGGTGGCCAAACACATTCATACAAGATCATACACGTGTTGAAGCGCTTTGCGGCAAATCTTCCCATAAATGGCTCGGATGCCAAATCAAGACATGTCGGTTCGACGATAACAAAATCTCCGTGATCCTCCATGTGCGCTTCGTTCTGCTGCATGGCGACGCCGCCTGACTACTTACTACAAGTACCCTTTCAAAACTCTGCACGTACATTGTCGATGCTTGTGCTTTGGCGCACTGTAGACACGAGACTGCGTGCATTCTGCCAACTTTATGGCCGAAGCTTCCGCGACACCGTTGGCCTAGAAAAGGCGATACCGGCATCACCAAGCAAAAGCCATCGCGCGGTTACAGTTATGTTGGCGGGCTACACATCTTTTGCCCTGATTGGTTTTATTTGGGTTTCTGGCGACCGAAGGCCAAAGCGGAGCGGAACTGGCACACAGGCGTTCCGCCTCAGCGCTTGGGAAGGGCTAAATCTAAATTTCCCACGTCTGGTGTCTTGCGCTTTGGCCAAGGCGATACCTTTCGATTCAATCAGTTCCAATGGTCCCTGTGCAACCTGTCTCCGAACCGTCCTTCTGCCGCATCAGACAAACCGCAGAGAGGGAATCTGCCTGTTGATGTCTTCCTGCGGAAGTGAATGGTGTATTCATTCTGGCTATGACGGTGTGAGATCATGGCGAAACTCCAGGTGCTGGTAACGGTAGAATCTATCAGATGGACCGTGTACTTGCGAGACGCACGGTTCTTAGAAGTTCTCAGCTCACACCTGCATCTTCGCGCTGGGTGGCCTTCTGCACTTCGCGGTAGCCTGCGGGCCCACGGAGTCTCTATTCACCGGGCTTAGCGGTCCCGTTCTCGGGGTGGGCGTGCCACCTGGGCGATGAGCTCCCACGAAGACACGTTCGACCAGCCCACTGTGCTGGTGCGATTCAAAGGTTCCAGGCCACAAGGTCGCCCGTATTTGCACGCGTATTGGAAGTTACAATGAGCCTTTTTTTGAGGAAGCAGCCGCACGGATCCTACGTAAGTGTAAATAAGAGGACGTGAAAACCGTGAAAGCACAACATGCACCACGCCACAACGGGAGCCGTGTCCCGGGACTATGCTTCTTCGTGACCAATTCTCTACCCTGAACGTAAGACACTCGCAGTGCGTGCCACACTACGTACTTGAGATTGCTTCAGGAATCAAAAACTGAACTACTCCCATTGCCACTTCCACTCTTCGGCTCATGTCTGCCGCACTGCTTGGGTGAAAGGGTATTGTGGCACACTGCGAGATGTTGCGGCTTCATTTCGTGCGCAATGGCCCCCGACGACGGCATTGTGTGCAGCTTGCGGTACTCCGCAGCAGTTGCCGATCGTCCTCGGTGAGTAGAACGGGATAGAACGGGCCTCGTCCAGGTGCAAAAGGCGCGCATGCGCGGCGACATGACGATCTGGTAAATTTGACCCCGGTTTGTGTTGGCCATACTTGGCACGTCGGTCTGGTTTCTATTGGAAAATGACAGAAGACTTGCTCCGGCCGCCCTGCTGCTACAGATCCGGACTTAGCACGAGGACACACCTCTTGGCTTCTGAACACTGGTGATAACACCACTGTCTGCATTCCACCTTGAGAGATGCCGTGCGCCTCGCCTCGTCTCGTCTCAGGTTAAGAGTATCTGTTGGCCACCCTGCCGGCCGACACAGGGCAGTCGACGTTAGGCCGCACGTGGGCTGTGCCAGTGCGCGACAATGTTGGGCACCACGCTGTATGACTTTGTGCGAGTCTTGTTGCTCCAGAGCGGGTATCGTTCTCAACAGCGCAGCACAGATTCTGCATCCGGGGGCTCAGGGCTGATGATGCTTTAAGCATCTGTGTCTCATCTCAACATGCGGCAGGGGAGGGACCTGGCATCGCCGCAATGGGCAGTGTAGACCTTGCTGCCCTTGTACAACTCGGATCGGCATGAGGTCTACAGACGAATTTGTGACAAAACAAAACGGTAGAATCTGTGCCGAAGACAGCCGCGATGAGCGAAGCGCCGCTGGCCTGATTCACAGGCACGGTGGTGATCTGCGACAAGCGCGTGTTTGTTGTGCCAACACTGCATATCACTGCATCCTCACCTCACAGTCCCAGCCAAATCTGGCCGAGTGTGCCTCCAAGTCCTGAGCGGCATGTTGAAGAAAACAAGCACCAGGAGGCAGAGTTGTGAGTTCTGGCAGATTGAGTGCCCCTTTTTGCCAGGTGCCACACCTTTTGAGCAGAGTCGAAAGCCGCTGTCTCAGTCCAATTGGACGGGAGCAGAGTACTCTGACGCACTGAGCTGCAACATCTTTCCTTGCTGTCGCTGAAGCCAGCAAATACATCTGTGAGATGGTTTGTTGATGCTTTTGCTCGCAGACGTTGCAACCTCTTGAGTTGCACTCCTGATCGATAATGCACTCCTGATGGATAACATCCAGTGTGAATAGTAACGGAGGCTTGGCTGCTGTGCCCGACAGGTTGACGTACACCTCCAACTTCGGGCGCCCCCCCCCTCTCGCAGGCTCCGTTATTGCGTGCATGTTGTCAGCACTTCAGAAATGGAGTTAATCAACATCGAAGAACAACAACATGAGGAGCACCTCAAAACTCCGAAGGCTTCAATGTCAATTGAGAAGCACGATCTTGGTAGTCACACCGCTGGTAAAATTACGTAGCAGCAGACAGCTTGAAAAAGATTTGCTTCGGCTGCCACTCGCAAAGGCAGCACAACAGAGCTTGCAAGCAATGGAGACACGATGCTACCGACAACGCGTTGGCGAGAACACAGGGAGACGTAGCAATGGTCAAGCCGGCCATGATTCGGGACAAACATGCCAGAGAGGAGCGTGACAAGCTCGAACTATAACAATAACAAGCACAACAGGAAGGCTCATGTCAAGTTGCCTCAAGCGTAACAATCGCCGCATTAACCTAAGTAACACTTGCCATGTACGAGTCGGATTAACCGTCTTACAGATTCGAGTAAATTTGATAAAGCCGAAAGTCTCCAGGATACTACCGGCAGTCAAGCCAAGAGTCGGTACCGTCGGTATGCGCAAGGTTGGACCGGAAACCATGCTCACGACCTTCAGCAACTCCAGACGACAATCGTGACGGTAACAGAAAGATGGCCGCGGGGAGACAATGTCCGGTTCACGACGGCGGGGCGTGCAGGAAACTCAAACACCGAGGCGACCGCAGCGCTTGCTGAAAACGGGTCTTAACTTTATCCGAGTACTCAGAGATTTCGATGCGCCAGCCGCAGTGGCTCGAATGCCGACTCGGCACTTCTTTAAAGCGTTCTGCCAGCTGCAGAACGGATGCTAACCGGCATTCACACACACACACACAAAAAAAAAATGCAATCGGTGCGACCAGCAAGGGTGCTCATCAGAATACTCGTGATTAGCCAAGTCATGCCAAGTCTGAAGAACTAGCAAAGAAGACTTCTGATCACTGATCTGCAGCGTCTCTCTTTGGTTACATTATACTGGTCCTTTGATTGTCTTTCTCTTGGATTGATATGATTGATACGCCATCCTGAGTCATCCCTATTCCAGGATGGAGGAGGCCACATCGGAGTAAGCTATTGGCCAGCGCCGCGGGTACGCCATGCTCCTGCTTCAAGACTCCAGCATCGAATCTACCGCTGGCGGGTCCAGCATACTCCAGCGCTCCTCTAGACCGTCGGCGAACTTATGGGCGATGAAGTGCCTTGATCAAGCTGTGCCAAAGTAAGAAATCCCGATACTAGCACTAGCTTGCTCACATCTCATCTGAGGTGTTACGTCTTTCACTTATGCTCAGACTCTCACGGGACAGTTGTCACTACACGTGTGGCAACCAGCTGCCCATGGAAGCCATGACCATCCTGAATAGTGCAATAGGTCAAAGGGTCAAGGACCGATGAAGATGGTCACTTCAGCCAAAGGCTCTGAACAGCACGCCAAGGTCCAGCCGTCAGCCAGGAAACAAAGTGAGAAGTTGTCCTGAACGCTGAACGCTTGAACTTGCTGACCTACCGGAGGGGGAGAGTAGCAAGAACATCAGCAAATTACAGCTGAACGAAAGCATCCAGAAGTGAAGTCGCATCATGGGATTCTCTCTCAGCCACGGCTGCATCGCAGGTCGCAACACGAGTGGGTGCAACGATGAGGGTACGAGGCGGAACGGAGCGCATTGGACCCCACCCGAACAAGTTCCGCCCGGGCGATAGGTCTCGTTCGGTCATGAGCCGGGATGTGGACTCAGTCTCTTAGTTCGTACAAATCACAGAGCAGGAGAGTGCAGAAGCCCGAGCCTCTAATGAGTTATCTTCTGGAAGTAGATAAATGGAGAGTCTGTGTAGTCGGTGATGCAGTCCAGGCCTGATTTTGCACGACCCCAGTGTTGCCCTTGGCGCATAAGATCACCTGCTAGCAGAATTGGGGTTCATGTTCTGTCGCGAAAGGTCTAGCGACTCATGGCTTAGGCTGAGCTGAGCTCAAGACGGGGGGTGTCAGGCCAGGACATCTCCTCGTGCCCGCGGGTCCGTGCCATGCTTTCTCGCGTTCGTCACCGGCCTTGATTTTGCCCACTTCTCTGTGGTGCCGAAGACTTCCGACTGACGTTAGGACCATCTGTCCGTCACCAGGCTTTCCATGCACCATGCATGTTGCATGGTGCATCCAGCCTGCATTTTCCATTGACGGGCTTCACTTCACCGTCTCACTGTGCGCTGAGGAAACCGCATTGCTTGAGCTCTTCATCTGTTACGAAGCCGTCAGACCTTGACTTTGGCCATCCCCGAATCAGAAGCCAGGTCTATGTAGCAGGGCCCTAAAAAACCCTTGCCGACAAGCTGCATGTCGTAGCATCACGTTCGAGCATCCTGAACTTATCCGGATCTGCACCTTCGGCGAAGATGTGCAGAAGCAAATGTTGAGAGAAACTGTTTTGTGAGCAGTGTCGCCACTCCTTCGATTCCATTTGCCGACAAGTTGCAAATTCATTGCCACTGGATACTAGAGTTCCGGTTCGGCCACAGTCTCTTGAAAATCGGCTAGACCCACGTGCATTTCGACTCTTGGTCAATGGATCACAAAGCTTCCACGGGAAGGGGCAAGAGCTGGCACAAGCTCGCATTTTCTGCTGGACTGCGCAGAATCTAATAAGCGCAAATGAATCTCAGACATCCTAAGCCAATCAGTCACCTGAGATAGCCATGCAGACGAGCACAGGTAATGCACTGCAAATGCCACTTTCATGATTACCACGATTCCCACGGACTGAGGGTGCAGGCGTCCTTCTCTCCTGATTTTCAGAATGCGCGGTTACAAACAAACAAGGATCGCAAGAGGCGGTTTCCTTGATGTGCCCGGAGGATGCGAACCTGAGACAAAGTCAGACACAGAAAGACTGTAACTTTAACGAAACAACCGTGATAGCCTGCAAAGGGCTGCAGACATCACAGCGCACAAGATCACAAGCAGAGCGCTTGAGGACAAGAAACCAGAGTGCTTCCTTCCAGCCGATTTCCCCACATTGCACTGCGGCAAGTCCAACCCACACCGAGCACCGATGCTTCCACCCTTGATTACCCTCCCTCGCAGCACGACCACAACACCTGCGGTCTGTTCGTCGCACTTGAACTTTGTCCGAGCCTAAACCCCGCAGGTCTTTTGCGCGGAATGTTTTGCAAGGTCGGCTGGACATGCCAATCTTGGTGCAAAGCCGAAGGGGAGAGACGCTAAGTCAACCGTGGCCACTTGCAGCAAGGCAGCTTCCCGAATGGCTTTCCACAATGGTACAGCCACGGCTCTTTCTTCGCTTTGAATTCAAGGATTCGTGTCGCCGATTTTTGAAAAGTTCTTCACGGTCAATCCGCCTCCAAGCTCCTGATTAAATCACTTCCGTGACCCGTTTTTTTGTCGGATCTGTACAAACGATTGATCGTTGATTTTTTTGGCCTTCAAAGCATTGGTTGGATATGGCTCCATGACACCATGTTATTGTATTGCCCGGACACGTCTTTTTTTTGGGCGGCCCTATGCAAAGCTCTCGCATGTCCATGTACTCACTGTGAGTAGTAAAAAAACGCAGGACCTGAGGAGCTTCTTGCACGTTGGCAGCCCCACTAGCTTGTTCCAGACTGGACGTTTTACTGCCAGCCTGTGAAGTTGCAAGGAGGCGTAAGGAAAAGCAAGGGAAAACGTATCTGGGGCCTGTGCATGGGGTGTGGCCAAACCAATGCCACGCCAATTCCGCGCATTGCTCGACCCAGCGGAGTCTTCTACTGCCCCGGTGTTATCCCTGCCTTTACAATGCCTCCCCTGTAAACAAAAGCCTTCGTGAAAACACAGTTCCGTTCCAGGTTGCTCGGAGTTGCTCTTAAAACATGACCAAACAACTTCCACTGTGCCCTGTGAATGTGGTGAGTGAGTGGGGGTTGGTCGGCCAGTGCTCGGACGCCTTCGTTGCGGATGGTCTGTGCGTGGGGGTTGTCTATGAGGGCTTTGTGTAGGAGGTGGCCTTGATCCTCTGGATCTTGCGCAGTGACTGTGAGTGGAAGGCCTCTAGCCTGTGGAAGTCTGTGGTTGTCAGTGCTGAAGACTCCATCACTGCGTTGTAGATCCGGAATTTCCATGCCACAGTTAAGCCTGTGTGCCTGCAGAACCTGCGGCGGGTGTTGAAGTGCTTCCTGGCCTTAGCCAGCCTGGTGGTCACGTGCGTTTTGCTCGAGGAATCGGATCTGAGCCTGACCCCGATGTACTTGGCCTGTGTGACCTGCTCGCCTGTGAAGAAGCAGATGCTGTTGACTGCTGCGAGCGGAGTAGCTCACACTTCTTGTAATTCAAAGTCAGGCTGCTGTGAACCGCGACCTCCTGAATCTTGTGCAAGACCTGCTGTCCTCTTTCGGTGGTGCCTGTGAAGATGGCCGTGTCATCAGCGTACGCTAGGTCATAAAATGACTGGCTCTGGCTGAGAAGCCACGGCAGCATTTACGTTATGCTGCACCGCCTCGTCGACGTCAGCCATAATCATGCTGTGCACACAACAGCAAAAACACGTACGGGGAAAGCGGACATCCCTGCCGAATCCCTGAGCTGGCCTGTGCAAAGTGGCTTCTGTTGCCCGCGGCCCGGACTGTGAAGGTGGGGCTCTGATAAATAGCTCCGTGTCTGGCCAGTGCCTGTGAGACAGCTTGTGGGTGCAACTTGTCAAACGCTTGGGTCCAGTCCAAGAGTTGGACGTACAAGGTTGACCCGTGTCTTCTGGCACTTTCGATGAGACGGCGCGCTACGTGGATGGCCGGTGAGCTCGACCTTGTGGCTCTGAAGCCGTATTGAGTACAGCTTAGCTTGCCGTCGGTGGCCATTTTCAACCGTTCTTGGAGGATCCGCGCAAAAAGTTTGTACGATGTGCTCAGGAGCGAGATTGGCCGGTAATTGTTGGGGTCGGCCATGGTACCCCGCTTGTGCACTTCGGCGACCACTGCTGTGGACCAGTCCTGTGGGACCACTCCCACGAGGAGGGCGTTGTTGAATAAATTCAACAACGGTAATTTCTGTTGTCCACCGAGAGCCTCTGATGGGATGTTGTCCGGCCCAGCTGCTTTATGGGCGGTCATACCCTTCAACACCGCGGACAGCTCCTGCATCGTGACGGGATCCATGTTCACAGGACTGTCGTCTGTGAGCCTGTGGGTGGGTCCTGTGTACGAGCCCATTGGACTTCAGCTAGGTGTTTGGCAAAGGTGTCAGCCTGTTTGCTGAAGCTGGTGGGCTTACCGTCGGGGCCGTTCAGGTTCACGGTTCGCGGCTTGTAGTCCGAGCGGATTCGCTTGATCCATCGCCACTTGTCTCTGGCGTCGCGCTCTCTGCTAAACGGTCCTTCAGCCACTGTTGCTTGTCCAGGTGGGCCTGTGAGCTGATTGCCTTGTGCAACTGCTGCTCTGTTTTTTTGTCCTGTTGTCTCCTGGCTTCGGTGCGGCGCTCTATTAGCTGCCAAGTCTGCTGGGAGATCCAGGGGTGTTTGGGCCGATGGTCCTGTGCAGGTATGCAGTGGTCCAACGACTGCAGAAAAGAGTCCGCGAACGCCTTCCACTGTGCGTCGATAAACTGCTGTGGGCTGGTGCAATGTGAGGTTGTGAGAGAAGTCTGTGTCGCCGAGGCCGGGGGTGAAGTGCGAGTGGAGTGAAAGTGGCTGTTGTAAGCGGTGATGTGGGTACCACGAGGATCCTACGTCGCCTTTTGCGCACTAGCGTATACAAATTGCATCCGCGTAATTCCAACGTCGGCGTATGCCATACGCTGGATATACGCTTGCGTATACGCTGCGTATATATATATATATATATGCTTGCTGCTCTAATATGCATGCTGCAATAGCAGCCATCATGCAATATGAATATTTCGTTGCGTGCGCTGATGCAATTAGCGCTTGCGCTGATGGCGTTTAGTCGCTGCACTTGCGCTTAACGTTTATAGCCGCCATGCGTGTGCGCTGATGCAAAAAGCGCTTGCGCTGATGGCGTTTCCGGCTCATTTAAAAACATGTAGCATTATACCATATTGCATGCATGCAATATGCTACATCTATGCATGGCCTATAGCTGCATGTCATGTGATTTCGTTGCGTGCGCTGATGCAATTAGCGCTTGCGCTGATGGCGTTTAGTCCCTGAACTTGCGCTGATGGCATTTCCGGCTTTTTAAAAATATTTGCAAGCTACATGCAATATGTACATCTATATACATCCATGCATGTTTTGGCATGCGCTGATGCAATTAGCGCTTGCGCTGATGGCGTTTAGTCGCTGTCCTTGCGCTGATGGCGTTTAGGCGTTATGCGTGTGCGCTGATGCAATTAGCGCTTGCGCTGATGGCGTTTAAGTTGCACTTGAGCCAACCACTTTGAGCCAAAATATGTAAGGTTTATATATAGGGTCTCTGTGGGGTTTGAAAGCAAAGATAGTTGAGCAAGAGCCTTCGTTGTTTTTAGGGTCGGGTTTATAAGAGATTTACCGCTGCGGGACTACAGGGGCCGAGGTTGAACCTAAACCTGCCTGTAAGGTTTTCCTTTAAAGGGTTTTTGTTAAGTTGCCGCGTTGAGTTCAAACCATTATATAATTTATATAGGGGTTCGTGTAAGGTTCCATATGGTTCGGATCGTGCGTCGGAAGGTATAATGCATATAGCAGTTTTAGTATATAGTATATTATGTGGGTGTCTTTCTCTCAGTAGCTGCCTTAAGGCTGCTTCAAGTTTGTGTAAAGGTAACTGCAGGCTCTTCTGAATGGGCGGATATGAGGTCATGTGGATTTGTACCGAAGTCGGGTGGATGATTGAAAGCTCTCGTAAGTTTACAATCTCGGGTGGAAGGTGGTTCAAAACCGGCCGTCACGAACCCTTTATAGTTTATAAGATCCTTCGGATCGAAAGGTGCACCCTAGTACACTAAACTCCTGAATGCCTTGCTCGATGCCCAATGAGCCCCCTGGGTGTGATAAGTTCGAATTAAAGATAAACCTCGCAACTTCCGAAGATCAACCTCGAAATTTCCGACTTGGGAAACATTTTCGCGATCCACGCGTGCACCCGCTCATGATGCAGTCGTCGCTGCGCCATATTTGCACAGAACTGAAGTGGATCACTTGCCCAAGCATCGTCGTTTTGCATATACTGCCGTGCCGCTGAACATATGCTGTTCCCTTTCCCAATCACGAAGCAAAAGTTGCTCCACAGACTCGTCCCCAGCAGCAGCCAGTGTTTCTGATGCTCTTTTTGCTCGCTCCCATACCAAAGAAAGGTAAACCACATACCGCTGCTGCACACGCATCACCATAGAAGCAGAGTGACACTTCACAGCGATTTTTTTGATCTTGCCCATGAACGATTCTGAATTGAAGTTCTGGTGTATGCGAGGGTTTACTCTCGTTTTCGCAATGTATAGCCCAATGTGTTGTAGATAGTGGTGCTTCGGGCGGATATAGGCCAAAGGGATGCATTGGGCCTCGAACTTCAAAGCCAGTCGCTGCCATGTTCGTAGGTGCAACTGAACCATCTCGTTAAATTTTGTCGAATCGCAGCCGCTCATCAATAAGCCATTGTTGTCGATCAGACTTTGGGCTGCCTCGAGTGCTCGCATCGCCAGTGCCATTTTCGTCAAATCGCCATCCTTGCACAGTGACAGAAGAGGCGGAATCAGAGGAGCGGGAGCGGGAGGGAGGGAAGGAGGGAGGGAGGGAGCGAGGGAGGGAGAGAGAGAGAGAGAGAGAGGGAGGGAGGGAGGGAGGGAGGGAGAGAGAAATGTAAACAAACACGGACATTGATGACATGATGCTTGCCCGGCATGCAGACAATCAGGGGTCCTTTCGGTGCACCAAGACCTTCTTCAGTTTTCTCGCCATGCCCCACACCAGAATCTTCACGTGTGCTGCTTTGAAGATGCTGCCCAGTTCCGGATATTCGTTCCAGGGATCCAAACCAGTGTTCGTCGGGGTCAAAGACGGCAAAGAGCAGGAAACCCTTCATTTCAACTTGCAAGTTTATCAGATCACCACACCGGAACAAACCCAAACCAGGAACTTCGAGAAAAACAAAAGGTTGACCCATCCAAGCGACCCAGTCTCGCTTTTTCGCTCCTGTTTGATCCAGATTGTCAGGGTTTTCAAATCTGCACGCAAGGTTTCACGAGAAATCTCTCCCAGCATTGCCATGAGCTTGATAGCAGCACCAACCACATCTCTGGCAACGCCCAACAATACAACGTGCATCCAGTCAAAGAAAGTGTTTTCAATCTTCCATCCCGGCATAGCCGTCCAAGGCGAAAGTCGCGTTGCAGGAGTCGTGTTCAGGTACATGTTATGATCAACAGTCGTCAGAAGAAGCGGAGCAGCCGAAGAAAAGTCTTTGTAGTTCATGCCGTCCACACAATTTTTCCCAGGCTTCATTGCTAGGCAGCGATCGCAAAGGAGATTGCAATTGTAGTGGCGACTGAAATGGTGACATTCCCGTCGCGCCTTCTGGTCCCCACGAATTCCATAGAAGCAAGCCCTCAGAGCACCAGCACAGAAAGAGAGAGAGAGCGAGAGAGAAAGAGACTGCACCAGGGAGGGAGGGGGAGAGAGAGAGAGAGGCCACCGTTATGCATGCATATATACACACACACCCACAAACACACACACACACAAACACACACACACACTCACTTATTACTCACTCACTCGCTCACTCACTCAGACACTCACAGACCCACACCCACACCCACACCCACACCCACACCCCCACCCACGCCCACACCCACACCCACACCCACACCCACACCCACACACACACACACACACACACGCACACCCGCGACACCCCCCACTTTCCGTGTAGCTGCAACCAAGAATCTTCCACTCACCAGCCAACACCGTGCCACTTCTTTTCGCACGGCACGACGCAGCAGGAAACTCTTCGCCGTAGAAGCCAGTCTCAGGAAACTTCCCGCTTTGAAGGCATTCGAACGACCAGCTCATGAGCCTCGCGATTTCCTTGTGAACGTACTCCTTCACCTGTGAACAATTTGTTTCTTCTTCTGTGCAATATAGGCAGTCGCATGATTACTGAAAACGCATATGTCCCACTAGGGCCTGCTTCTCTTCCATTGCTCTCTGAGGAATGATGCAGCACGCAAATTGAGTTTCCAGGCAATCCACATCCAGCAAAGATGACATAGCACTCGAAAACGACCAAATGTTGTATTCAGCATTGTTGTACATCTCTGCACCGTCAAAGTGAACCAACAACGGTACCATCTTGGCAAGATCGGCGCTCTCCAGCGCCGGATGATCCTTCACCTCTGCCGGCGAGAATCGCTGCAAATGCTTCCAAAACTCTTTGATGGCAGCCGGTGTCCCTTGCCCCAGCATGCTCAAACCAAACTGACAGGGAAGCAGGAGGTATTTGTTCATTATGACACAAGACCGAACATATACTTGGCCACAAAAACGGAAACACAGGAACCAACACCGTGTTCTTACTGCTTATCTTTGTCACTCTCTGTGTTTTCTCTCCCCTCTCCCTCTATATATTGTCCCATCAGAACCTGATACTCGCTTGAAGAATGAAGCTCAGAGAAGACCTCGTGTGGTAGGAGCACAGCTAGCCGTGTGGGCACTGTTGCATTCAAAGATTTGTCGTTCTCCTCAATGTCGTCTCTTTCAAGCATCAACTCTATGAAGTATGGTTCCAAAGTGACTCCATAGAGGCCTCGTAGCCACCTATGCAGGTCTCGCTCAGCATTCGAAGCATGAGCTCCGAAGGAGCCCAAACTTGCAACAGCAGCAACGGCCTCTTGAGGTATACCATCGCGAATCATTGCTGTTGCCAAACTTTGCGCATGAGCCACATTAGTCTTCCCACTTCCAATCATTTCCAGAAGCTCTTCTGCTGCGTGAGAACGTGGCAGAGAGGAATAATCTTGTCTCCGACGAAAGGATGAAGGCCTTGCGTCAGCACACCACAACAACATGAACTGACCAAAGCACATGACGATTGAAATGGCCAAGCCTCGCTTGCAAGTCATCACCAGCCACGCCTGCAATCCATGAAGCAGACTCCAAATTAGACTCGGTAAATCTGTGCAAAATCGGACCGCACTGCACGCAAACAACCAGAATCACAATCTTTCGGCAGCATGACATCGAGCGTTCTCCGCAGCAGCTGCACATCTTGGCAAAAGAGTTTTTCCCCAACATTCGGTGACATGCACGGCACACTTCACTCAGAAGCATTCTTCCTTCACCTATACCATCGGAACTTCAGGGGATACACTGAATTTTGGGTTCAACAAAAACACCCACAAATCATCAAGTGTGCGTGCACATCCCAGCGAGGGCTCGCCGTCGCAAGTCTATCCCACGTCAGAATGTTTTCCTCCCGACTCGTCACAATCTGCACACTGCTGCATCTAGAAATCACATCACTCCGCTTTTGCGGAAGCCTTCGCGGCAACGCCTCTGGCGGTTGTCTTAGCCTTTGCTCCCGCCTTCTTCTTGGCTTTCAAGCCCTTCTGTAGGCCGTCTGCTGCCGCCTGCGAGAAAACGGCAGAACCAATACAACTACAGGTATAGTTTAAGCCGCAACAGCATCAGTGCGCCTGGGCTTGCTTGAACCATGGGTTTTTCTTATCAACCCATCGGAGAATCTGCTTCATCTCGAGCTCAACACCCTCCTTCTTTTGCAGCACAGCGAGCTTCTTGTAGACCAGCTCCATCTGCTTGGAAAACTTCAGCAGCTGGTCCGATAGGTCACCACCATAGTTCAGGTTGGTGAGGGTGATGGAGGTTTTGCGTGCCTCCGTGGAATCTCTGAGGATCTCCGGCTTCCTTTCTGCCACTTGCCTTATAGCAACTTGCAAGGATCCAAAGATACTGCACGCATATATTAAAGTTGAATTGAAATCTCACATGCACAAAAAAACATGGAAGCCATGAGTGCAAGGAACTCCTGCAGGGTCTTGGGCTTCATCTCCTGGGCCTCTGCCTCTGCACTCTCCTGCTTCTTGGCCTTCGGAGTTCGCTTCTGAACCGCACCTGGATCCTCGAAGAGGGAAAGCAAGGCCTTCTCTCCAGCCTCGGTTTCTGCGTGCACAGCAGGCAGGCTGCCTGCCTGAAGCACGTTATTCTCTTCCAGAATCTTGCCCAAATCTTCTTCCATGTTTTGATCCACAGACAGCTTCTGGGTTTCGGTTGTCGAATTGTCACGCCGCAGCAAGTGGCCCATCGGCATGTAGTACCACGCTTCCTCGGAACGGGAACTCATGCGCCATTAAAACAAAGCTCGCAAACGACACTCTGACCGCAACCTAGACACATCCTCCTTGTCAGGGAAGTCCTTGTCTTTGTACCATCGTCCTTCGGCTTTTCTTGCTGCAATCACTTGCTTGTACATCTCCTGCCAACAGGATCAACAGGCACGAGATGAGCACCAAACAAAAAAATCAACGGAACCACTTATGCCTCCGTGTCGTACTTCTTCTTCAGCTCTTTGCCCTGGATGGCAACCACATCTTGCCGATTCAGGTTCTCCTTCTTGTGCTTGCGTTCCAGAGTCAGCTTCACCCTGGGTTGCAGCAGCAGCACATAATCAGAATGACAAATCATGTCTGCCTTGCAAGAATCGGACAACTCCGTGGCAAGAAGGAAAAGCGCACACACACACACACAAACACGCCTAGCTAGCTTCAGCCATGTAGCTCATCCCAATTGCCGTTGCAATCGAGCCAGGCAGCAAACAAATCCGTCTTGGATTTGTTTGCATATACACTGAGAGCCACCGGGAACTTCTGGCGGTTCTTGATTGCACGATCAAAAACGGCCCATTCCTTCCTGTGCGTCGCACCTTAACTGCTTGCAGACATTTCCACAGCTGACACACAACACCTCAAATGAAACAAGGGATCAAATTCATCTGGGGAGCTGTTCCGCACAGCTTCCTGGCCCTCCTGAACCGCACTGCTCAAGGAAGCCTTGTCGGCAGACTCGTCTTCTGCATCCAAGGGATCGCCGTCCACATCCTCGGATTTCGAAGAGTAAGAGGACGATGGGAGCTCATCCTCGTCCAGACGGATCTCCTGCGACTGGGGCAGCTCCTCGTCGCTGTCTAGAGCACCGGCTCCAGGTGTGCCTGGGGCCTGGTCCTCATCTCCCTCTTCCTCTGCCTCGTCCTGGCTCCTATGCTCGCTGTCAGCATCACCCAGCTCTGGGTCCGAGATGTCTGACCCCTCAGCCTCCTCGTCGTCTGCGGCAACAAGCTCGTTAGCTGCTATCTGTGCCTCGAGCATGGCGACCTCATCGAAGGCATTCTCTGATGCTTCATCCTTCGAAACACGACACAAAGATCTATCATTCAGCTTTACAATGCCATTCTCTACAAGGAAACCACCACAGACTGCATGGAAACCCTTGCCCGGTCCTCTGACTCCTCGGTCCGGGACTTCTTTTGCTTGCTAGGCTTCTTGTCCTCCTGCTGGGCTTCCTTCTGGTCTTTGCTTTCCTTCTTGTCTTTGCTGTCCTTCTTCTGGTCTTTGCTTTCCTTCTTGTCTTTGCTGTCCTTCTTCTGGTCTTTGCTTTCCTTCTGGTCTTTGCTTTCCTTCTGGTCTTTGCTTTCCTTCTTGTCTTTGCTGTCCTTCTTCTGGTCTTGGCTTTCCTTCTGGTCTTTGCTTTCCTTCTTGTCTTTGCTGCCCTTCTTCTGGTCTTTGCTTTCCTTCTGGTCTTTGCTTCCTTCTTCTTGTCTTGCCTTGGCTTCTCCTCGTTGCTGTCCGGGGCGTTCTTTTCCTCAGCTTTGGCTTTCTTTTGCTCCTGCTTTCTGCTCGCTGCCTGGGTGGCGTGCTTGTCCGTGGCTTCCTTCTTGTCTTTCTCCTCCTTCTTGCCTTTGCCATCTTTCTTCTGCTTCTTTTGATCATCACCATGGGTCTTTCGGTCTTGCATCATCTTCATCAGCTTTTCCTGCCGAGCCACGTCCTGTGGGGACGGCTCCGCCGCCCTCTTTGCGCCCCCTTTCTCGGATCCACGAGAAACCCGAGCTCTTTTCGAACCGGCTTCTGCCTCAGAATCTCGGGACTGCTGCCTTTTCGAAGGCACTCGGTGTGTCACCCGATTCGTCCCATCGGCTGGCATGGCTGCATGCAGCACTTCAAAAAGGGACGGTTTCAAAACACAAGCAAACGCTTCGAGGCACATGAGTGTTGCAGCACAACATGAATCACAGTGTTGCAGCACAACATGAACTCATCCAGTCTGCATGCAGCCTCTCTCAGAATCTCTCCACGTGTTTCTGTGCGATCTCTGCAGACGACACACAAACTGCATATAATGGACAGACAGACAGACAGACAGATAGATAGACCGACCGACAGACAGACAGACCGACAGACAGACAGACAGATAGAGAAACCGACAGACGGACCGATAGACGGGCTCGATCGGCTGTGCTGGGCGGGATGGGTCGGCTGGGCTGGGTTTTGACAATGCTTGCTATGGGCAGCCTATAGTTGTTTGTGCATGACTGCATGATAGCACAGATAGATATAGACTATCGCACCATTGGGTTTCACCAGCAAAACTTCGATACATTATTATTATTATATTATATATATATATTGTTCGCACAGGGCAGCACTGCTACCCATAGCATGCAAGTGCCACCTTCATGCTTCCACGCGAAAGACAACACGCACACAGACACACCGTACAATATGAGTTATATAGACAGGTGCATGCACTTCAATCCTGCATGCATGTGTACATATACTATATATACACATGCATGCACATGTGTGCACATAATATAATATAATGTATATAGCATCATGTATATACTATATATATATATGTATGTATAGACTATATAGATTCACATTATATATACATATATATATACATTAATTATAATATATATATAGTGATATACTTAAAGTGTACACAAATCACGGTATTACAAATCACGGCAGTGGGTGGTATACAAATCACGGCAGCGGTCGCTGCACAAATCACGGCATTACAAATCACTGCAGTGGGTGGTATACAAATCACGGCAGCGGTTGGAACAAATCACGGCAGTTACTGGTACAAATCACGGCAGCGGTTGGAACAAATCACGGCATAACCTGTTACAATCACGGCTGATTGTGTTGGTGCGGTGGCGGTTCTGGGCCGAATTCGGTTCGTTGGTGTCGGGTTGTGGTCGTTCGGGGTCGGTTCGGTATGGTTTCCGGGGTCGAAATACAAATCACGGCATTCCACGCCAAATCACGGCAGCGTCCACGCCAAATCACGACATCGACTTTGGGCCGTTTGCGCCGATTCGTTTGATTTTTTTTTTCGATTTCTGCTTCTGCGAATGCCCTTTTATCTCCCGTCTCCCCTCTCTTGCCGTGTCCCCTGCAGCTCCTGTCCTCTATCTCTTCTCTCCCCTCCCCGCTTCCCTTCTTCCCTTCCCCCCCCCTATAAAACCCTTTGCCCTCCAGCCCTCCATTCTCGCAAGCCGGAGCACAGCACCACTGATATATGTTCTGTGTGGCATACGGCACCCAGCCGGCCTTGCTTCGGACCACGGCATTCAGCCAGTTGCAGATGGCCCGGCTTCAAAGTGAACGGCGGCATAATCCTGCGAAAAAACACACCGTTCTTGCATGTCCTCACGCAGAACTATAGCTGCTGCACACCACCATTGCATGCGTACAGGCTCACCAGCAAATCTTGCACTGCAGCCTTTTGTCGGTTGCCCCGCCGAGATCGTGCTGCTTGCACTCAACTGTACACACTGCACTCATTATTTGCTACATAGGTAGCTAGCAGCTACTGCTGCTTTCGAAGGAATGCAAAGACCTTCTTGAAACAAGCTTTTTTCGCCCATTTCTTGGAAATCTTGCTATCCCCAGGCAGCCGCAAAGGCTGCTTCAAAGTCTCAGAGAGCTCTTGCCAAGCCTGCCGCTTGATCTCCTTGTCATACCCAGTCCGCAATGATGCCAGCGCAGCACCGAACCTTAACTTGGGAAGCAGCATTCCTCGGGTTCGGGTTCTCGGTTAACCTACACGCACCACACTCTAACTCAGATCCCCACTGCCTGGGGTATGCTTGAGAAGCCTTGAGATTCTTGCCGCCAGTGACTCGATTGCGCCCATTATCGTCGACACTGCGCACCGTCATTTCCCATCCCTGCTTGTCTGCAGCTGCTGGCAGGTCAGATTCGGATGGCTTGAAATCGGTAAGCTTCTCCAAGATCTTCCGGTCTCAGCAGCAACAGAAAGGCTCCATGTCAATTGTGCAAAACCATGCAAAACCCATATGCAATGGCATGGCTCGTCCTCGAAACTATTACAGTATCAAGTCTAAGGCACTGCTGTATAACCACGTAGGTTTTCTGGATTTGGCACCGAACTCCTCCATGCTCACAGAAATCCGATAGCATTTGATCATGCCGAACAGCAGCTGCACGGCTGGATGATGTTGCATGAGGGATTTCTCTGGTTGCTCCAGTATCCAAAAGACACCCTTAGCTGAGCAGATCAGGAGGAGTGCCACAACCCTCCAAAGCATACAGTTTCCATCCGTCACACACTGCACAGTCTCGTCCCCCGTCACATCACCAGAACGTCGCTGTGTTTTGGATTGGGACCTGAGAAAATTCAAGAGCACCACAGCACAGCACACATAGTATGACAGGCACATCATATGTGGACATCATGCAGCAACTAAGTGCCCTACATAAAGACCCAAGAAGAGCAAACCGGGGCCGTGAGCTTTCCACTACCAGGCACAAGTCTCAGGCATTCAAACACTGCGTTGCAGAACCCCAAGGAGCTGAGGATGTTCATGGTGCGCTCGTTGTAGCTAATGTCGTGCGAAATAGCAAATCTCCCAGCCTGAGAACAAGTTGCAGGGCATGGGCTTTTGGGTGGGTGGGTGGGTGGGGGGGAAACCAATCACTCAATTATTCTGCAATCAGGCAGCTTGAAGTTCTGCTCGAGTAACAGCTTTCTGCCCAGCAAACGTTTCGAAGTGGTGCACCGGAGTATTCCAAGGCAGGCTCTGGATCTGTGTCACCAATGCCACAAGTCTAAAAATGGCCTTATTCATGGACGGTCAACAAATTTGTCCAATCGTGGGAAGGGCCTTACATGCTCATGATGCAGCTAGTATGTGCAAACCAAAGCTCCAAAGGCGCACCGATCCGTGCCAGCCCATGCAGCACGAACATCTGCTGCAGCAGTCGCCGGCTCTTCCGCAACGGTCGCTGCACCCGCAGCTTCTTCGTATTCTTGGAACAACACTTCATCGTGCGAAGCCAGAAGCAGACTATAGTGCGTGCATGGCACATGTACTATATCTCGACGATCGAAGCACAAGCTGTTTGTACACTTGCATGATTGCATTGCGCCTGTAGGCAGGTTTGTGGAAAGCTATAGCATGCGTTTGTCTTGCAAGACACCCACTGAGCCTGCATCCATGAATGTAGCATCGATGCACTCTCAGGCACACATGGCACACACACACAATTCAGACGGGCATGGCACTGATCCTGTGTCCCTGAACCACCTGCTTGCAACCCTCAAGGTTCGGTCCTTCCACAAAGTCATACATCCACATCGGAAGGTCCTCTGGGCCACACCTGCAATGCGGGAACAGACAAAATTTCATGAATGCTGTACTCTCAGGACATGCGATCTGTAGCTCAAACTCAAACGGTTTTTTCTCAGCGGCTTCGGCTCGGCTGTGTGAAAGCCACCCCTCGTTTTGGCACCCGGGCCATGCGTGCTCTCATTCCGTGGAATATAGAAAGAGCTAGCTGTTTATGTATTGCCATGAGCACGTACTACGACAGCATCTGCCGGATCACAAAAATTCCCTACAAATGGGTTACGCTGGCACTGCATGCCCCTCTTGCCTCCTCTTGCCTCCAGCAGGCAGAATCGCACTGTTTCATAGAAAAGCTGCTTCACAAAATCTGCAGCAGCCCGCCAGGCACACAAGCAACAGCTTTCGAACATGCCATAGGCGCTAAGACTTTAAGACAACCTGCACTCCTGGCTCCACCGCAGAGCGAAGCAACGACTCAAAATTTCAGCCGCACGGCCGGATGGGATCTCTCTCTGCATGCTGTAGCTGCACGGCACATATAGTACAAACCTCCCTGGCTATAACAAGTACAAGAGTGCACACGTAGGTTACGAAAGCCGCTATATGCTACAAAACGTGGTGGCAGTAGCAGCAGCGTAGTATATAGCAGTGAGAGCAGCAGCAGTGGTACTAGTGGTACTGTAGTAGAGCATTTAGTAGCACTAGTATAGTAGTAGTATAATAGTAGTAGTCGTAGTAGTTGCAGTTTGTAGTAAAGTAGTAGTATATAGTAGTAGTAGTAGTAGTAGTAGTAGTAGTAGTAGTTATAGTAGTAGTAGTAGTAGTAGTAGTCGTAGTAGAAGTAGCCGCAGTAGTGGTAGAAGTAGTAGTAGTAGTATAGTAGTACAGTAGAGAACAAGTAGTAGTGACTTAGTAGTGTAACTAGTATAGTATTAGTGTAGTCGTAGTAGTAGTAGTAGTATAGTAGTATAGTAGTATAGTAGTATAGTAGTATAGTAGTATAGTAGTATAGTAGTATAGTAGTATAGTAGTATAGTAGTATAGTAGTATAGTAGTATAGTCGTAGTAGTAGCTAGTAGTAGTAGTAGTAGTAGTAGTAGTAGTAGTATAGTACTAGTAGTAGTAGTAGTAGCAGCAGCAGGAGTAGTAGTAGTAGTAGTAGTAGTAGAGTATATAGTAGTATATAATATATAGTTATGTTATAGTATATAGTAGTAGCAATATAGTAGTATAGTAGTATAGTATAGTATATAGTAGTTGTAGTAGTAGTAGTAGCAGTAGTATAAATAGTATTGTTGTTGTTACTCACTTCAGGTCCCAGCCAACTCGTTCCTTGGCCACTCTCCAAGCAGCTGCCACACTGCCAAAGGTCTTCCAGCCGACCTGGCCTTTTTTGTGGGCGGGGTCCTCTGCAAGACTCGGATGCACTTTCTTGCAATAGAAGGCCTTGTTTCTGCACAACACCTCGATCGCGCTCTCGTTCGGGGCCTTCACAGTGTAACTGTGAAGGCCTTTGCACGGGCCTTGAGGCCAAGCAGCTCTCGGAACCTCCAGCTTCAGAAGGTTGTATCCATTGAACATCTTTTCCGTTTCCTCGATTTTTTCGGTCTGCTCCCGGCGCTTGATCTTGCGCAACCTCTTCTTGCCGCGGCGGAAAGAAGCCTTCTTCAGCTTCTTCTTCATCGGTGCTGCGTGCGCCTTCGGCTTCTTTCTCGCGGCCTTCATGTTCGCGGCGCTCTGCGGGCCAACAGCCGGCATCTCATTCATCTCCTCCCGGCACAAACTTCAGGCTGTATACTGCCAAAGTATGCACATATCTCTGCAAATCGTCCTCCTGGCTGCCGTCGCCTGGCTCGCCCAGGGGCGAGCCGAAAATATCATCCTTTGAATCGCTGCTTTATGCACGTTTGGTTTCAGTGCTGGGAATTGCATCAGAAAATATCGGATCCTCGTCCTGGCTGCCACCGGATGGCAGGTCCAGGGGCGAGCCGAAAATATCATCCTTTGAAAGGCTGCTTTATGCACGTTTGGTTTGAATGGCTTGCATCAGAAAACATCGGATCTTATAGTAATGGCTCTTCCGACGAGGGCTATTTGTAGGCACATATCTAATTGGTTTGCTTGCAAGAACAGCAAGTGTCGATCTCGTCGTCAGAACCGGCCCATGGACTCCGGACACACAGATCCTCCTTAGCACATCCCATCCGGCACATGCACTCCCAACTTGGAGTATGTCGCCTCTCAGAGAATATCCATCTCATTCAGCCATGGCAGCCATGTCTCCCCATTCTCCTGATGCAACAGTCGCTACAAGATTGTTAATTCTAGGTGGCTCAACTCAAACTTAGATTGGACTGCACGCAGTCCTCGCCAGAGCTCCAAAACGGAGCAGCCCCGGGCTCCTCGGTGTCATCATCCTGCATCCACATGAACTGAACCAATCGCACCCATGAAAATATGTTCCAAACAACTTGTGGCTCCCGGACCAGCTCTGTGGCTCGCTCACGAAGAAGGCTCGGGCAATCAGAGTCGCTGCCGAATGGATCCTGGAATGAAGTGGAGCCATGGGATATAAGCACATATAATGAGAAGGTCCGTTTCCGGCAGCCAAGCTGCATCTTGACCGTCGTCCTTCACATCGGTCTCGCTCTGCTGATCCTGCAATAAGTCACATCAACTGGCTTGCAACACGCCGTCCTCTTGGGACGAGTCTGCCGCGTCCTTGCCGTCCTTCTTCTTCTTCTCGGGCCCTTTGTCGCTGTGGCTCCGATCCTGCAAAATCACACTATGTAGCTGCGTGAAAACTGCCTTGCACCACAGCGTCCTGCGAAGACGTTCCCGGACCTTCCACGTCACTGTCGCTCTGCTGATCCTGCCATCATTTGATAACATCATGCAATCAAACCTCCAATGATAAAGGAACAATCATTTGCATGGCGCAGTCCTTGGCGGACGAGTCCATGGCATCCTGGCCGTCCTGGCCCTTCTTCTTCTTCTTGGGCCCCTTGTTGGCCTCGCTTTGCTGATCCGGCACCAATAACATGTGATCATGCGTGAAACATCTATAGCAAATTATAAAGCCTGGTCCTCACCGGCCGAGTCCATCGCATCCCGATGCTTCTTCTTGTTCCGCCGGAGGCCCTGCAACATCACATAGTTGTTTTGACTTCGTGCGTGAGATATCTCATTAGCATGGCACTGTCCTTCTTCCTCTTCTTGGGCCCATTGTCGGACTCGCTGGCCGCGTCCATATCATCTACGATGCGCTCGGCTTTCTCGAGGTCGGTTGCTTCATCCTATAGCAAAAGAGCTTTTGATCATCACTTCGCATGCGTGCATGAATCACAATGTCCTGCTCGGGTGACGTCTTCGGCTCGATGTCGCTGACGCTTCCAATCTCCTACAGGGACACGCAGTGTTCCATTCATCACGGGACTTGCGCTCTACTCTGACTCTACACGTCGTCATCATCCTCATCAGAATCATCGATGACCATCGGCCAAGTTCCGAAGATAGGTTCATCTAGATCCACATTTGTCCGGGGACGACAGAACCAGGAGCCCCCGTCATCCTCATGGGATCACGCATACATCACCGGACCTAAATGAACATGTTAACATTTCTTGCTTCGAGCACGAATCCTGGGAAGCATCATCCGCCCCGCTCTCGCCCGGCGAGCTCGGCGGCTCCGGCACGTCGTCGCAGCCCTTGTAGCTCTCCGTGACCGCTTGGCTCGGGTCCAGCATCTCCTGCAGTAGCTTGCAGGCAAAACTCATCTTAACTTAACATGTTTAAATTGCGTGTGTGTGATCGCAACCAAGCGGCGGGTGGGTCTCCGACTCCATCTTGCGAAGCCGCCATTTGCATCTGCAATAGGTCAGCTTTATATTCTGCATCTCGAAGGGCAGCTAGTGCCTCATACCTCCATAGGGGATGCATGCCGGCCTGCAGCTCCTCCAACTTTAAATCCAAAGGATCGTCTGGGTCCTCCTGTTTTCGTGAAATGAGCACAGAAAAACTCGTCACCTCGCAAACGTGATCCCCCAGCGTCCTCGGAGCTCTCGTCGGTGAGGGCGTTGAGGGAGCTGGTTTCATCGAAGTCCTGGCAGATGATTGAAGGTCATGGCATGCCAGAGAAAACACCATGGTATCATTACAATCAAGGGCCTCATCATCTTCATCATTCAGATGGTCTCCCAACTCCCGGGTCGATGCTTGCGACAGTTCAGGCTCGGCCTGAGATAGCGCAAGCAAGAAATATCCATGCACCCAGCACCTTCTCCAAAAGCCAAGAATCCTCCTCGCTGCCGTCCCCAATCGCTGCCGGCTCGTCGGCGATCGGCGGCGGCTCGTCGGCGATCGGCGCCGGCTCGTCGGCGTCCTTCTTCTTTCCCTTCTTCTCCTGGACAAACAAAGGTTTATCAAGGCTTCGTACAATGTGCAACCTAACGGGCACACCTTGCGCCGGAGGTCTTGCTTCAAATCGTGAATTCTCTCATATCTGCTGCACTTGCCTCAGCTTTATCTGCAAATTCAACAAACGTAAAGCGACCGCACGCACACAGGAGTTGCGACCTAGTCGCTGCCGCGGAACAAATACCGCAAGCTCGATATCAGCTTGCGGAATCGAACCGCTTCTTCTGCGGCTCTGCCGCGAACCGACTCTGATTCTTTCACTCGGAACAGCTGGCCGTCTAGCAAGCCATGCAAATAAAGCATGACATCGGTGATAAAATATCCTGACGGCACCTTGGTGGGGAGGACGGTGGTCCATGGCTTCATCCACTTATAGTGAAGGCTGATCTCCATAGCCGTGGGCCTTGCCAGTTCACTTTTCAAAGTGATCAGCTTCGCTCCCTGCCACGCAGGGTTCTGGATGACCGTAAGCAGCTCCATCGGGAGCCGCTGGTACGTCAGGCACGCCACCAGGACCTCGATATGCTGTCGTGCAACCGGTCATCTTGCCAACAGACCACCAAATGCATGCAAGGCTCGACCATCTCGTATGTCCACGAGATCTTGCTAGCTCCTAATGATCTTAAGAAGCTCTGCAATGGCAAGATCAATGATAGAACGGCCCTTCCAAAATGCAGTCGAGTCACGCACCGACCGCCATGTCTCGGCCGTGGGCAGCTCCCGAGCCAAGGGAGGCTTACCGTCCCTAATGCGAGCCAGCTCTTCTCCAGCACGCTGCGCATCATCCATGGCTCGCGATCGTGGCCGAGGAGGTCCCAAGCATATGTGGTATATCTTCCGCATGTGTGCAATCAAACTCGCTTCTTAAAAGCTCGCACCTGCTATGCATGCCGGCATGCAATCAAAATCGCCCCTAAAGAGCTGGCATCTGCGGTGCGAGGTGCGAACTCAAGGCTTGCATGTGCATGCAGCAGCACTTTAAGCTTGCAAAGTGAAGCGGCCTCGTCCATATCCAAAGAAGCGATACTCGAGGAGCCGCTCCTTCATGATGCTGCTTTTTTCAACAAAGGTATGCTCTGACGCACTGACGGCACCCTGCCTGCATGCACGTGTGCACTGACGTCCGGAAAGTCGTCGGAGGAGAGAGCATGGCAAGCACTCGTGTGCACACACATGTGCAAGACTGCAATGCAACTGGCTGCTTCTTACAACCATGTATCCGGAGCTGCATGCACACCAAAGACTTAAGAATTGCCGGCACTCGAACGCATGCTGTGTGTGAGTGCAGGCCATGCTTCCATGGAAAGAGTTGTGCTGAGAGCTTGCAATGCTCGCTGTTTATTAGAATTGGAGCTTCGACAGTTTAGGGTTCTCGAGGCATGCAGCCACAGCTTCGAGCGAAGAATTGTCCTGGGAGCTTGCTTCTCTTACTTCATGGAGCTTCGAAAGGTTTGGGGCATAAGGGAACAGAGGCAGCCAAAGCTTCGAGCGCTGGGAGTTTGAGCGAAGAATTGTCCTGGGAACTTGCTTCTCTTACTTCATGGAGCTTCGAAAGGTTTGCGGCTTCAGGGGCATAGGGGAATAGAGGCAGCCAAAGCTTCGAGTGCTGGGAGTTTGAGCGAAGAATTGTCCAGCTTGCTTCTCTTGCTTCATGGAGCTTCGAAAGGTTTGCGGCTTCAGGTGCATAAGGGAATATAGAGGCAGCCAATTAAGGCTTCGAGTGCTGGGAGTTTGCAGGTTTGGTTGTTTTGTATGTGCATGCTTCGAAGGTTTAAAACACAAAGAGCAGATTTTCTCTGTTTCCCTTCGGGTCTTTAAATTATATGTATATATAGGGTATGGGTATAGGGCTCTGTCTTCTTTTCTCTCCTGCAGGTTTGAGCCGGTTTGAGCCAGAAGTTACAATTAAAGGTCTGCATCTAATTTTCATGAACGTCGGAAGCAAGTAAGACTAATTGATTGTCTGTCCAAGACATGTTGGAAGCATAAAGCATCAGCGTACACAAAATACATCATAATGATGGCGTATGCTCCGGCGTCGTTCAAAACACACTATCGGAGCCTCACGGTAGCCTCCGGGCGCCGGGCGCATGATGGGTTTAGGAGCCGGCTGGGCACGCTTGGGTTGGGCTGTGTGAAGGCTAAAGGTGACTCTAGTGAGGAAGTGGTTGCTGTTAAGCGTGGCTCCTGGTAGCATGTGTGTCCGTGACCCTGTCTCTCCAGGCGAACTTGGTGATGGCTTTGTCGAGCTGCACGAGATCTCCATTCGGCCGCTGATCCGTGATTTTGTTCTGCTCCGATTTTTTCATCCAAGTCTGTGGAAAGCAAAGGTCATGGCTGGCACGAAATTCAAAGAGCTGCGCATGATTGGCGAGCTGGTCCTGTTCATCCTCCTATGAAGCCAAATGTTCGTCGGCGACCATCGCTCCAAAGTGGGCATGGGGGCCCGCGCTGCCCGCCAACTCATCCAACAGTTGAGCATTGAAGTCGCCATCTGCGGCGTCCACTTTGAATGACGAAAATCTGCCATTGGTGGCGACAATGTCCAGGATGCAAGGGTTGAGTCTCGGGGATGTTGTCAAGGAAACTGATTTTGACCAAACTGTGAAGCTTACCCGCTTACCAAATGCCGGTGGTGTTCCAGAAGCCTGCTTTGAGGCAGGCTTTCGCCCTTAGTTACCTTAGTTGGGTCGAGTGCCTTTGCCTTCCGTGGTTGCTGGGCCGTTGGCAATGCTCCTTGAGCCACTGTGTGCGGGCGTGGGTTGTGCCAGTAGTGTCGTGGGAGTCTTGCCAAGAGCCCTGCTGTGAGTGGTCGCGACTGGTGTGGACGACAGGGTGGCTGGGATCAGTGTCGGGTTTGTGTGGGCGAGGTGGGTGATGGCGTAGTGGAATCATCCTCTGACGTCTTCTGTGGACTTGGCTGCGGACTGGAGAGGGCTGTGAGAGTAGGGGCTTCGGTGTTCGGAGCCGAACGTGGTTTGGTGTGAAACGGCTCTGTGGTGGATGCCGCTTAACACGGAGCTCCGGTGTTTTAGCCCGGACACGTCTTGTTTTTCTAAATGTTTGAAAGGTCCCGGCAGAGGGGTCCTCCGTTTCAAGGGTCAGAGGCGGATCAATTCGGATTTTGGGGTTGCCCCCCCCCGCCCCCTTTCCTCTTTCATTCCGCTTCCACAACTTGTGTTTGCCATTTTCCTTCCGCCCCCTTCCCTCTCTCGCCCGGGCTCTTTTCTTGATCTGAACATGCTGAATCACCCTAAACTTTTTAGCTCTTTTGTGTCCGCGTTTAGCTTCCCGCTTGCGCCCCCTCCCTCCTTCTTTTTCCGTTTTTTTGTTTGCAATGCTGAACCATGGCTCGCCCTGCCAAGGTTCTTTTGAGCCATCCCTGTCTCCTTGACGCGTTGCTTCCAGCAAGATTGTCGGCGTGGTCTTGTTTGCACACTTTCGTTATCTTCCCCCTGACCCCTCGCCCCTCGCCCTGATTTCGGACTGCATTATAATATAGGAGGCTGCGACTGAGTGGTCGCAAGATCTGTGGCAATAACAGACTCCGGCATCGGGGAGCCACTGACCGCGGCTCCACTTCACAGGAGATGCCATTGCGACCACAACAAGCTTCTTGTTTATTGAGCTGGAGCGCAGCTGACACTCGCCGACGACACATCACGATCCCGCCTGCACGTGCGGTCCCCAAACAACTTCAATGCACCGCCGGTCTCGGCTGCTGTCCCGTGCAAGCCCGCATTTCGGCTTCGGCCTCCGCAGGCTGCCATGCCGCTGCCGCTGGGCATCGCACTGAGAAACGGCTGCGGCCACACACCTCTGACTCCGGCACCCCATCCACCACGACCGTACGATACACGATCTCTACGGGGCAGGGGCATGTTTCAGCAACACAGTCGTAGCTCCACCGAAGGGTTCAACACCCCAGTAAGATCGAAAGGAGGAAGCGGATCGGGCGGCTGCGGCGACCTGCATCATGCGACATTCACAAAGCTTCGTGTCCTTGTGGGCAACTTTGCACCCTTGCCCTACCCTAAGGCCCTAAGGAAGCATCACTAACTCGCCTTTCTCCCCTCCCCTAAGGTCACATGCAAAGGCATGCGACTCGCGCAACACCTCATAAAGAAACCGTGTTGTGAACAGCGGCTGTGCGTTGTGCCGATGTTCGAGACCAGCCTTCTGCGGATTATCTTCTTGCGCTGTCTCTTGTAATTATGGGGTCACCGACCGCGACCAGCTTAGACCGATAAAATGACAACGGAGATCGACTCTCAAGATGCAGTTGAGAAACTGCGGCTTTGGCGAGTCTTCGTGCTCTCCTTCGCGGCACTCGTCGAATCTCGTCGAGCAGACAAAAGTAGCGTGACAGGCTGTGCCATGGACTTCTAAAGCTCCTCAGCGCATTTGGATCGACTTGCCCCTCATGCAGGTAGAGCCTTAGCAGTCGACAATGTTGGCCAGAGTTCCCGCATCAACCACAAACTGAAGCAGGCTGTTCACCTGGATTCAATTGCTCATGTAATTAAAGTTTCAGGAAGCGGAGGACATCCTCCAGGACCACTAGCACAGCTTTTCCTTGTCTTCGCTTCCACGGGGTCTGCCCTCCTCTTCTCTCAAACCACAGCTGATTGGCGGACGGAGCTACTCCAAGTTGCGAGCGGTTGAATCTGGGTGCCGTGCAGAGAAAGCTTGTGGCAAAGCACGGCGAATTCCTTCGACTCATCCAGGCTGCGAGCTTTGATATTTTGCCTCGCACGAAGTCACATCCCTTTCCTCCTTTCGCTTCAAACGAAAGACCCTACCAGTGATCGGCTGCTTGCCGGCTCCATTCTTATGAAATCGGAGTTACTGTAGGCGCTTGATGGCAGAGTGATTTGATGGCGAGCCAGCCATTGCAGCAGCTGATGAACGCCTAAGCTCATCTCAACTGACTTTCCAGACGTGGCACGTGCCGCATTTGAGGCCCTGGCTGTTGAGCGTTTACTATGACATCAACCTACATGTGCCGCGGTTCATATGGATGCTGCAAGCGGTTCTTCGTTGCACGGCTAACACACTACGTTGAGGCTGGCTCCAGCTCCAGCAGCTCGGTCACATTCACCGCATCCTCAAGCAGATTGTCAATCATGGCTGGCCGGCACATGTAGGGCCGTTGGGCCTTGCTTGACTCCACCTCCAAGGCTTCACTGAGCAATGGCAAGGCCTGTCAAACATCAACGCTGCCATGCATTCGTAACCTGTCCTTCCTTCCTGCCTCTGCGTAGCGTCCCTCCTCTATGCGCAGGTTGGCCTGGCTTGGCTTTGTGGGATACTGCATTCGACAACAAAACGAAAGACATCCCCTCCAGGCTTAATTGAGTCTATGGCCAAATGCCGAGCTTGCTTGCCATATAGGGGTGATTGATTGCCTGAACACGCAACATCGCCATCGGCGGCAATCTCATCTTGCAACGACTGCAGCTGCCTACTGTGTCAAGCAGCAGCTTGTATGCCGCTGAGTAGTGCTCGTCGGCTTTTGCATGTTCCTGCAGGGCCAGGGTCAGGGCACGACGCTGGAGTGACAAAGATCTAAGCACGTCGGAGCTGCGCCTTTACGATAAGGAAACACTCCGCCAAGGAGTCGTGGACCTGGTGCCAGGAAACTGCTACGTAACCCTGCGAAGGATGCTTTCTAGTCATTTGCTTGCCTTGGCTCTCATCACCAAATCACCTGGCTCTTGTAAAATTTGAAGCTCCAGGGCCTCAGCTTTGACATCCTTTCATGCCACACAGCCTTACAGAAAGGGAAGCAGCCACTCAGGCTTGCATGCTCTTGCGGAAATGTTCAAAAAGCCAATGCCTCCTCTACCAGCGATCGAGCCAGGTAGAAGGCCTTCATATCACCATCTCGCCAAGCTCGCCTAAGACAAAGCAAATTGGTTTGGCCCAGGCAGCTTCCAAAACGCGTCTGGGATCGCAACGCCGCAGCGACTTTCCCAAGGTCCCATTTGTCAAACCAGTCCAGGTCCCCCTCGCATCAACAAGTTTGCACAAGGTTCGCACAAGCCTCGGTGCTGCGCAAGATCACACTGCCTTGGAGTGCTTAGACGCCGAAGCCATCCTATCCAATTCGGCACGACCGGCGTGAGAGCTAGCCAAAAACCGTTCTGGCTCCTGTTGAAGTACATCGCCGCCTCTTCAACCCTTCCCAGGGCTTTCAATGCCCAAGCCTTGCAGAATGCCGGGTGACATTCATCGCCAAAACGTCAGCCTGCTGGCACCTGGTTCCGGTACAGCGTTGTAAAGAACTCAGGAGCCTGCCGGAACGCAGCGGAACACATCAACATGTCTTGTATGAATCGCAGCGCAAAAAACAATCCAGATCCCACATCTCTGCACAAGCCCGGACCGAAGCTCACAGCATTACCTGCCTAGACATTACTTAGATCGAGTTGGTGCCTCCTGTGCGTTGTATGGACCTTGGGGAACATGCCGTGCCGCTTTGGTTCATTCTTCTCGCACTACTCCGCTCCACTCAAGGAAGCTCAAGCAAGTTGTACCCAAACCTCCATCTACTGCTCACAAGCCCTTTATAGCTACATGGAACTTGTGATATACCACTGACTGAGCGACTCGCTGTACATTTCGAGGTCATAAAGCATTTCCTTTGATGGAAGCTTGGACAACTCGCACCGTATGCGATATGCACGTGCTGTAATGGCCGAGGAGCCAGGGCTTCCAAATGCCGGCTTTGCTTCATGCGCACCGTTGAAACCTCTGGCCAGCTCGAAGAAAGGACGGCTGTGCTGCTCTGGACTGAGGCCCCGTCGTGGTTGAGCCACTTGACCATCCAGACACCGCCGCGGTGCGACACAAAGGGACCACATTTTGCCAACACTGCATCCGCTTTGTCAAGCTTGTAGTTCTTCATGTACGCACCTACAAGATCCAATGCATTTCCCAGATTCTGACCATTCTGCAATCCGCCGCCGAAACTACCCAGATCCGTTGCCATCGCAGCCTCTATCTCGGCAACTTTTTCTTCGTTGAGATGCTGACCTTCTTGGAACATTTCATCTGTCCAGTTTCGCTTGAGCAAGGCAGCTTTGTCTCGAAAGGCAATGGCCAGTTTGTCGCGGACCTCAATCATCGGATGATCTGCCTCGTCACCCAGAGCTGACACCGCCGACTGCAAGGACTCGAACAGCTCAGCATCTTCTTCTGAAAGGGCTGTCCAATTAATGTCGGGCTGCTCTGCTTTCGACAAAGCCATTGTGGAGGGTTCTGCTGCCTTCCACCGGCGCGAGGCGCAATCGACTCCGAATCCTTGGCATCTCACAGGCCGGAATTGGCGGAAGCAGCGAAGGACCAGTCTGGAGGCCATGATCGGGCCAGAATGTGGGGTCGGACATCGAGATACCACACATACCCGTGCTTTATGAGCCATCTGCATGTCTGATGCGCGATTTCGCTACATTACAGCTAATTAATATGGCTTTCTGCTGATCTATGACACCGTGCCCGTCTACTTTAAGCTGATCAAGGCATTTGTGCATTGAAGTGCAATGCTGCGGGCACCAAGCAGACGGTGCATCATTCCTCCTGGCCTAGATGTTTCTGGCTACTTTTGTTCACAGTATTTGTGTGACCAGCGAATGCCAGAGCTTCATGAAACGCGACACGCTTTCCCAGCTGCTTCACGTTTGTTCCGTTTCGTCTTCCGGTTTTCTGGAACCTTCTTGCCGCCCATCGAAACATGGGTTTAAGGGGCAGCGAGGCCCATACCCTTTCGAGCCACTGCTGATGGCAGATCCATGCAGAAGGCGGATGTTGCAGCGTGCACAGTGTGCTGTAGCGCACTAGACTCGCTAGACCCCTGTTTCAGCTCGGCATTGCGGTCTTCACAGCATTAAACAATTGATTGAATGCATGTGGATGCGAGTCCTAACATGAAGTGATGCTCATCTCCACCCAAGTCACCAAGCCGTTCGCAACTTCTGGGTCTGTCTCGATAATCAAAGTCCAGGTGCCCTTGGCATCTTCCCCGCGTAGCTGCGTAAAGCTGTCGGTGGGCTCCATGCAACCATGGCAGGATCTATCAGTGAAGATCCAGTGCACCTGGGACGTCTGGCTCTCGGGCTCCATCTCCGGTTCCTTGAGCCCAAGACTCTGTGCCGCTGGCCCAAGCAAAGTCACCCCGAGGGTCTCCACGCGGAAGCCAGCCAGGCCCAAGCCCACCTCACAGCCAAAAAAGGCACTGCAATACTGTAAGTAATTATTATATAGCATTGTCATAATGGTATTATAATAGTTTTATAAGCCGTTCGCAGATTCAGAGATGTGATGCTGCACTTTCTCAAGTGGCATGGCTGTAAGGCTGAGGCAGTCACCGGGCTCAATACCCTTAAAACTTTAGGGTTCCAGCGGCGATTCAGTCATCCTCATGCCATTTGGTGTTTTGTGCTATGTCTCAGTGACAAAGTTGCTCCCAAGTCCTCTCGAAAGAAAGCTACTTCCTCAAGCATTCCTGATTGGTCTTTCCTTCCGTCGCATTGAATTCCAGCATGCTTTGACGCTCCGGATGCTCGTGCGGCTACGTGAGCATAGTGCGTAAAAAGGTATTTTAATAGTTTTATAATAGTATTATGATAGTACTATAGTACGGTAATTTTGTTAAAATACTATACTATACTGTTATACGAAACAGAAGCAACGAATGCACGAAACTTTTTCTCAGACTCAAGTGGCCTCGAGCTTCGAAATGTTGGTTAGCATTGTCTCCGCAACAGGTATCGAGATGTTGAAGCTGCCAGCATGAGGCACCTGGTATTCCTCTGGAGTGGCGATGTACCTCAGAACAGATTTTGAAACAACAAGACATCTCGACCACTGTCCAACTAATCGCTTGTTGCTGTGAGGTCTTCCACCTCTCAAGAACCTTCGAATGTGATGTCCATCTGGCCTCCGGCACCAAACCTATCCAAATGCTATGAGCGAAGCATAGCACAGCCATCTCGCAATGCATGGTGTGGAATCCAGCCCCTGAGCTGCGATGAGCATTTCAAAGTCCGAAAGGTGTGGTGGGAAGTGACACTTCTCCATCCCATGGTCACCTTGCATCGCTGCATTTTGAGCTCAAGGCTGAGATACTCCAAGAGCCTCAAGCGAACAGCCACCTCAACAACGACAACAGCGGCAGGGACAACAGCGGCAGCCGCAGCGGCTGATTACATCGACAACATCTCACATGGCGCGCCTCATGGGGGGAGCGAAAAAAGCGGAGCGGAGGGGAGGGGAGGGGAGGGGAGGGGGATATCACCACATAATAACATGTATCACCCAACTTCACCACCGCTGACAGAAGGAGGTTCCCGTCAGCAGCCGACGCCGTCCGAACCCCTCTCACATCTGCTCTGATTTTCAAGCTAGGCACGGGCTGGAGCAGTAATTGCAGGAAATCGACTGCGCAGCAAGGCAACCACAGAGAGACTCTGGAGCTTTGAATCTTGAGTAACAGCACACCTGTTCACAGTTCTCTGCATCAAGCTCCGGATCGTATTCCTCCAGATCCCCCTCCGGATCCGGATCCTCTTCTTCCAGATCCTCCTCATCCTGCCCTCGGCCGCCGCCCAGCTGGAGAGCAGAAGACACGTCGGCCTCACAGCCGTCCGCCTCACAGCCGTCGAGCTCAAGCTCCGTCCCTTTCAGGACGGGGCAAAGCAGGAGACAACTCCAGACGGCAAGAACACCAAAGCGCGCCATGGCTTACGTTTCAGTTCAGAGCCTGGATCTACCACAGCGACGGAAAGAAGGCTCAAGATCAAGATCATCCAACCCAAGATCATCCAACGATTCGCTCGTGCTACCTCCGACTCGCTGATGAAGCGCTGATGCAGCTTGCCAGCCTATTTCCTGCCGTTCCTCAGCTTGTGAAATCCACCGAAGACCCCCAACCCAAGCACGGCTTGCTGGTGCATCCGCGTTATGCTATGCACGCAAGCGACAGCGATACGAAACGGGAAACAGTGCAGCTATCGCGATGCATAAGAAGTAAGCCCGAACGTGTCAAAACCACCAAACTCAAGAGGCCGTCAGAATTGAGAATATATGCAGAAATCATCTTGGCGGGTACTTCAGCACGTCACAGTAACGCCCCAGTACGGTTTGCTGTGGTCCGTTTGCGTCTCCGAAGGAGGAAGAACGTCCTCTGTTGGCCGGCTACAAAGCACTTCTGGGTATGGAGCCAGTCTAATCTGAACACATGGTCAGACGGACCGAGCCGAATTCCAAGCTTCCCTGAATGCCCATCTCTGACTAGAACCTAGAAAGTGGTCACCCAGTTGCCTATTGTTGAGACTACAAGCCGAGGACCAAATGCGTGAATCTTAAGGAACCCTTTTCCGCGCAAAATCAGCCTGCTCCGCACGTGTTGGAGCTCGAGGGCGATCAGCCTTCGGTTGTTCTGTCACCGAACCCGGACGAGAAATAGTCTTTGCCATCGAAAACACGTAAAGCATTGGCAACGCCGAGCAGATTCAGAGCTATGACCACTTCTTGATGATCTCACCACTATGCAGAAAACGGCTGTGCCAGCGGTTTATGGGCAGCTGCTTCCAGCAAAGTCTGGCGAATGACTCAGGCATGCGTGGAAGTCATAAGGAAAGTCCAGGGCGGGCATCATCGCAGAACGTGGCCAAGCACTGCAGGACCCGCATGGCTGATATGACCCGTCCTGTAACTCACTGAACGAATCACACTGTCCCGTCCATGCACCTCCAATCGAGCTTCATCTTTGGGACTTCAGATGAGATGTGACCAAATGCCAAATGTCTGAGCGCTCCCGGGATCCGGAACGATTCTCTGCAGGGGTGGAGTCAGGGTTCCCATGGCTTCATCTGCCACCCTCATGCAAAAGTCCCTATGAAAACTCTGTCTACCTGCTTTGCATAGCTGCCTTGGTGTGCGATTAGGGCCTCTCACGAAGCTTTTGAGAAGCAAGGTGTGAAGATATGTTTGCAAAGCTTGCAAACTCTGATCGTGCTTATATGCGAACTGGGAATAGACTCATGCTGCTTGGATTCCAAAGACCAGACAATGGCCTCAAATGGTCTGGCACGGGAATCCATTTCCAGCCTGCCTTTTCTCTATTCTTCGGACTCACCAAAGATTGATGCAAACAACGACTTGGGAGGACGTGTCAATTCGCCACCTGGAGCAACCTGAGCATGGCAGGTTTGAAAACAGCAGGCTGAACGACTCGACAGGGGTTTATCCCGATGCTGTCATCACCTGCAGCATTCAGATGCACTCAGGACCGTCCAAGCTTGAAGCATTGGCATGTGGCACTGGGTCTGGATCACTGAGTCCACTTGATGACGAGGCCTTGAGCGACAAAACCACTTCAGCTGAATCGACTCGAGGCCAAGGGGCCAAGGGGCCTTTGCAGAGGCCAAGGGGTCTTTGGCTTTCACCTGCGACACGACGCGGAACCCCGGCCCTGGCTCTGGGGCTCTGGGGCTCTGAGGCTCTGGCCTGGTCGTTGTAATTTTTTTGCTTGGGCAGCAAGGCTGCTGGAGCATGATCACTGAATCCGCCAGGTTTGGGTTCCGGCCTTAGTGTCGCGGCTTGGCATCCTCTGCAGGCCAATCTTGACATGCACAACGAAGTTTGGCAGCGCACACACCCCACCGCCTCACAACTTCGTCCAATAACATGTTGCGACCACTTCTACCCTCCGATTCCGCACTCCGCCTGCACAGTAGTTTGTCCGGCGTCCAAGGCACCACCGTCCTGATCATGCCAGAATGCTGCCAGCGGCTTCGACGTGCTTGTCTCGCCAACTTGCCTTCGCAACAGCGGTGCTGCCTGGCTGGAGGCCTGAAACCGAAAGCCGCACTTGCAGCACGTCTAGTCGCTTGTGCCCCCTCCCTGCTTGTCAGGGGGTTAGTTGGGTATCGGCATCAGCAGAATATCATGGGTGCATGACAGCTGAAGCCTGAAGCTGTGCTTGCGTCACAAATGTCCACTGTAAAACTGCATGCCCAGCTAGCCGAGGCTTCTCCCTCTTCCGCTGCCACCTTCTCTTCGAGTGCCTTAACAATATCTGCCTCAGGATGCTGTTGCCTGACACAAGGCACTGCATGGCACTGCTCGCACAGCACTCCCATGGATCCAAGGAACCCGCCTGAACGAACGGTAGACCCGGCCGAACTCGGCAAACTCCACATCACGTTCCACCTGGCGCAATCGACAACGAGAGGACAACGCCAGCATGCATCCGTTCTGAGCCTGTGAGTCCTTCAGGGCTTCGGAAACCGCAGCCTTGCCCTCCATCGCTAAACAGAACCTCAGCAACAGTACACATTGGGAGGTGCTTCCGGGATCTTCCGGGCCTTGCGTGGCAACACTAAAGGCTTCTTGGAGAGTAATGATTTTAATGACTGCCTGATGGCATCTGACCGCCAAGGCGCACCCGGCTCCCAGCGGGCCCAACCGCCCTATTAAACGCCACAAAGCCTCACTACTCTCGCTCTGCCGAACTTGCTGAATCGGCTACAGTCCCCGGGCTTCGTTGAGCAATCACTCGAAGTACGGTTCGGCTCCTTGAATCTGTTTGTGTAATGCTTGTGTAGTCTCGAACCCCCCGGTTCTGGAGTTTTGCAATCGTGTTCAAAGCGCTTCGGCCTCGGAAACCGCTCGTGCTGCAAGCACCATCGGCAGAGTTTGTAATGGCGGTTTCTGTGACGTGTGATTAAGTTCAGCCAGAAACAACATCTTCGGAAGAAAAGTCGCGTGGGTCCAGGCTTAGTTTCAGACCAGCTTTGAGGCATTAGCAGGACTCGAACAGGTATGAGCAGCTCAGAATCCTGAGTTGCCCTCGCAACACCGGCGGTCCAGTCGAAGCTGCATCTCACATGCCACAGCCCAGCCCTCTCAGGTGGGTGATACGAACTTGGAAACCCCAATTAATCCCTTACAGTTCAGTGCAAGCCCGGCCCCCGACGAACTCCAAAAGGCTACGACGGACGAACCTTTTGTTGGATGGTGTGAAAGCTACCCGCCGGCAGCCCTTCAGACCGTGAAGTTCAGTGGCCGCATGGTTCATTGCCAAGTCGAGGTCGCCAACGGCCTTCGTTGGCGTTTTCAGCATGCTCACCACGGGGGTTTGGACCCTCGTCTAGCTCGACGACGTGGCCATGCCCAAGTCCTCCCCACACTACACTACCTCGGAGGCTCGGAGGGTCGCAAGAACGCCGTTGACCGCTTCGTCCTTGCTGCAGCCCATGAGGGCCCACTGTCCAGCGACGTTGTCGATGAACGCCATCCCCATCCATTCCGACCCTTAGACCCCGCGCCGGGAAGTGCCTGGTCTCGCCGGGCTGGTAAAAGGCGTCGGTGTAGATGATGGCCACAGCGGCCGCCGTTGTCGATGTATAGGGCACAACCTTGGGCTGGATGTTCGCCAGGAGTGACTGTAGCGAGACATCAGCGCCGCACCTGGCGCAGACCGGCTGCAGCGCAGCTTTTTCCCCACGGCACTATCAGTGGACTCTGTGACGAAGCTGAGCCGACCCGCCAGTCTGTTGGCGATGTGTGGCGGCAGGTCGTCCTTGTCCAGTGCCAGATCGATGGCCGCCTTGGTTTTCCCCTCTCTCCGGAGTTGGTTGAAGCACCACCCCCGTCGCGAAGGATCGACACCAGGACGTCCTGGATAATGTGTTCCTTGGCCGGCTTCTTCGCCTTCGAGGGTTTCGTCTGGAGGAAAGCCCTCAGTGCCTCCGCCGCTTCGCCCGGCACTACGCGGAAGAAGCCATGATGCACGACTCGGCGGCTCACCCCAACCGGTCAGGAGAAGCTCCACATGATCCCAACACGGAGGCGAACTTGGTCGACGGTTGGCACTGGGGCATGGGGCGTCGTTGGAGCTGGAAGCGCTGGCGTCTACAAAATTGGACCAGGACCGCCAAGCAGCTGGCGGTGGGAGAACACTCGGCGACCCTCCTGGCCGAACTGGTGCAGGAGGCACGCCTCGCACGGGTCGTCGGCCTCACTCGCCCGCCACTCGGCTGGAACATCAGGACTACGTGTTGGTCGGCACGGCCGGGCTGATGCGCCCTCCAGCCCCACATTCCGGAAGAGTGTGCCAGATGCGCCGACAGCGACACAGGCGGGTGCCTTGGCCGCGTCCTTGAGCTCCATCAACACGTTTTCGAAGATGAAGCCAAGCCTTGAGTGTCTTAATAGGGGGGCCCAGTAAACATCCACTTACCGGTCCAATGCGCATGCTGGAGGACTTCCTGGCCCAGTGCGCAGCCACAGGTTTCGGGGTTTAGGCCTTCCGGCAGGATCCAGGGTCTATATGGTTTGGGGTTCAGGGTTGGGGGCTAGTGGTTTTGGGATTTGCGGTTCACAGTTTAGGAAACGGGCCGGGGTTGTTTATGGTTTAGGGTGGGGGTGTGGGGCTACGGAAGGGTTAAGTTTAGGGTCGAAACTTTCAGTTTCATGGGATTGGGCTGCCCTGTTCTCTGCTCTCTGCCCCCTCTGCCCCTTTGCCCTGGCCCTCTCTGTCCTAGCTGAGCTTTGGGCCTAATTATGGGTTTCGATTTCGGCTTCGGCGGGCCTACGGTAGGGTCAAGATAGGAAGAGTTTCAGGGTTGAAGCTTTCAGGTTTCGGGTCTAGTGTTGGCCGCAGAACGCTATTGGCGAAAAATTTGGCGACAGCGCTTTTTCGAGTGCTTTGTATTGTGGCGATTGGCTGTTATAGCCCGATGGTGGGGGCCAAGGAGGGTTACGGCTCGCGCTTTAGGATGGTTTAGGTTTGCGATTTAGGGTTGAAGGTTGAAGGTTGAGGGAACAAGGTATGAGGTTTTTGGTTGAAGGTTTGGGTCTAGGGCTTTAGGGTTTGGGTTTGGGGTTCAGGGTTTGGGGTTGAGCAGTTCCAGTTCGAGCAGTCAGTTTGGTATCAGGAAATAAATCTTACAACATCAAGACAACCCTAAATACCCGCTACAATTCCCGACCTTCACAAGGCTTTTCAAAAAACCATCTTACAAGATCCAGACAACCTTCAATACTATGAAGCTTATTTAAATCCCAAACGTTAAGGATGCTACCATCCGTTTTGTGCCTTTATACACAAATCTTCCGGACCAACAACATCCGTTTCAGGAAAACCCTAAAGCTCATAAAAGGCGATCGTCCTGGAGCTTAAATCCTAAACCCTAAGGCGTAGATCCTAAACCTTATAAAGCTTAAATCCTAAATCCTAAGGGTTCGTGGGCAAAGACACGGCCCATGCCCACGAACGGCAAAACTTGCCTTTGCCCACAAATTTCCGAAGGTCGGTGGCACAAGTTGAGTGCCTCGAGCTCAAGCTTGGCTTTGCCCACGAACAAAAAGCGGTAACACTGTTCGTGGGCAAAGACCTGCCCACGAAGCACGATGTAAGGCAAAAAACCCCCGACCTTGAGCCGTTCGTGAGCAAAGGCAAAACTTGCCTTGCCCAGGAATTTCCGAAGGTCGATGGGTCCAACTGGCCTTTGCCCACGAATGCAATAGGGTTGTTTTAATATATATATATATATGATAAAGAGGTTTTTTTTGAACGCCTTTTTCCGCCTGCAAAGACAGAATCCCTCCGAGGGAAAGCGGTCCGTGCCACCTTCGGCAAAGCAACAGACACCTCAGGACAAGGCAACCCCGGTCAGCCCGACTCAGAAGTCTTCTCCGACTCCGGCATGGTAGCAAGCGGGCACTCGGCACATCCGTCATTGTTGTCATCGTCCAGTCCATCACGATGTGGAACCCCTGCCCAAATCATCAGGCTCTCAAACCCCACCACTGTCGTCGCTTCAGGAAGATCACCAGAGAGCTGCTGGCGAGCCATGGCCTCCAGGATACGCGGTCCCAGGGCATCCTGGACCTGCCGATCCCCAACCCAACCATCTCGCCACAGTGCATACACCGTCTCATAGCGACTCATCGGCAGGTACCCATGGGACTCCAACGGCTGAAGCGAGCAACCATCCCCAATACCCTGCGGGCTGGTAGAAGAGATCTCACCGCCCATCGCAAACTGTGCCTCAAAGTAGGCCAGGAGCTCAGCACCATACTTGTTGACAACTTGTTGGTCAAGTAGTAGCCCGGTCCTCCATTGCTTGTAGAGCTAGGCAAACTGGGCGAAGTTGGCATTGCTGTCACACCGTGCTGCCTGGTCAGCGAGCTCCGTTCGCCAGCGTTTAGTATCAGGCACGAGTTGGGTCTCCACTTCATCCTGGTCCACCACCGGCTCCATGTGGCACTGCATGTTGAGGTGCAGGGCTCCTTCCTCCGGTATCTCGAAATGCCAAGACCTGGTCATCCGAGGCCCATACGTGCCCGTACCCTTCGCCAGCGCAGCTTCCACACGGAGGACACACTGCCTTCGTGTCCTAGACCTCGAGGGAGCAGGTTCCAGCGCTTGCATGATTTCCCACTCCTCCCAGTCGCGGTAGTTCTCAGCCTGATGCAGCAAGACACCGCATTCCTGCGCTCGGAGCATGGCCACCTCGTCCCTCGCCGACGCACACTGCCAGCTCGAGGAGGCAAGTTCTTGCGGGGCAACATCCACCGGCGCCAAAGTTGCATGGCAGTCTGCCGCCTGTTGTTCAGCCTGGTTGGCTGCCCGAAGCAGGTCGCCCTGGCCGACCGAGTCATTCACGACCTCGCAGATCCCCTCGGTGTCCATCACGTTGTCAAACCCTGGCACAAAGTAAGACAAGGCCCCAGCCCAGTCCCGAAGCCAATCCACGTCCACCGCAAAGTCCTCCTGCATCTCAGCATCTGACATGGGAGCACCGCCTCCAGTTGAGCACCGAACCCAGCCACCAGGCCAACCCCGAGGGCGCGGCGAAGGCGCGCCAAGAAAGCCGCCACATGGGCCTTGCGGCCACCCTTAGCTTGCCCTGCAAGCTCCTTCTGCAGGCGAACCATAAGCCGAGCCCATCTGTTCTCGTCCGTGTCACGAAGTACGTCGCCAAGGCTGGTTTGCATGAGGCCTGCCATGTCATCCTCATCAAGCTCCACCTCCACCTCGTCTTCAGTAGGCTCCACAGATACCAGGCGAAGGGAGGCCTCATGGCAGGCCTCTCCGAGCTCTACCATAAGTGCCCTGATCTCGCTCACCAAGGCCACGGACATGATGAGCCGCTCTTGTTCCGAGCGGTCCCTGAGGTTTTGCAGGATGCCTCGGTACGTACGGTCGGATACGACTGGGCCTCCCTGGTCAATTGACAACTCCCTGTCCCCCGGCGAGGTGTGTCCCAACAAGCGTCTCCACTCATCCATGGCATCCGTGACATCAAAGCCCTCTCTAGCCCGGGTGGGAGCTCTGGAGCCACTGGCAGTGCCATCAGGCACCAGACCAGGAAATCGAATTCGCGGGACCTGTCGGCATTCATGTAGGGGCCGGTGTGCAAAACGAGGGTCCCGTCTACGACCTCCAGCCTGACCGGGCTCCACCCGGTGGGGCCTGCGTTCAAGGACTCTACGACGTACACCTCCATCACTGCCACGGGCTCCATTACCGCTTCCCTGAATACCTCGGCCACGGTCACGTCCTCTGGATCTCGACCCCTGCCCTCGTTTATGCCCTCTGCCCTGTGCCCTCACCTCCATAAAACTGTGTTCATCCCCATCGCAATCCGCATCATCGGACCCTGTGGAGCGGGCCCCGGAGGCCCATGGTTCATTGATCTTCCAGGGCTGGCGGTCCCTGCGGTGCGGTGATCTTGACCTTGACAGTTCTCGCCTTTCAGACTCCTCGCCAACATAGTGTTCGGGAGAGAACTCCACATTGCAGTAGCCATTGTCGGCCAAGTAGCGCTCATGGCGCTGATTCCACATAGCCGTCGGACAGAGCTTCCACAGCCAGCGCTCCTTGATAAAGGCGTAGACCCCTTGCACTTTCGTCATCCATTCACCCTGAGAGGGCACACCGCTCGCCCGGGTAAAGAGGTTTAGGATCCAGGGTTTAGGGTGGGTTTCGGGTGGGGTCTAGAGTTTAGGGCTTTCGGTTGAGGGTTTGGGCCCAGAGGTTGAAGGGTTTGGGTGTAGGCTTCAAGGTTTGGGGCTACGGTAGGCTTAGGGTAGGGTTGAAAGTTTAGGGTTGAAGCTTTCAGTTTTGGGGTTTAGGGGTTTAAGGGTTCTGGGCTTGGGGTTCAGGATTTAGGGTTAGGGCCCGTGGTTCAGGAGGGTTTAGATTGGCGCTTTAAGGACGAAGGTTTGGGTTTTGGGTTCAGGGTTCGGGGTTTGGAGTTTCGGGTGTGTCCAATGAGGCTTTGGGCGTGGGGTTTAGGGTTCCGGGTTTGGGCCTCTTAGGATAAGGGTAGGGTTGAAGCGTTCAGTTTTAGGGTTGGGGGTGTGCTCGACAGGTCCCGCGCTGAAGCGAGCGCTGTAGTGTAACGACATGCCCACCCCGAGACCACCCTTACACAACTCACAGCGAGCGCAAACGGAGCCGCCAACGTCCAAGCCAACACCATCAAACAATGACAAGTAAATTGGATTTCGCAGCTATGGATGTAAGTAAATGTTCCCCAGAATCGCTTCACGTCGTGACTGATTGGGGGCTGCAATCCTTGTCCAAGCAAAATGCAAGGTTTGCGTTGGGGTACGTTCTGGGCCGAAGGGCCCTGTCATTGGTTTGTCGAAGTTTGGCCGTGCGATCCCTGTCCACGCAACATTCAGGGTTTGCGCTGGGGTACGTTCTGGGCTTAAGGCCCTGTCCTTGGTATTTCGATCGGTGGACCGGCCCCTGGTCCATTTGGACACTATTCGAACAATAGGCTACGTTAGGAGGAGCTCCCTAGACTCGCATCAAACCGTGAAGGATTGGATGCCCCAATCTCTGCCCCTTCTTTTTGCATATGAACTCGCCTCAAGTCGCGACGGATTGGGGGGCCCAAATCCCTGTCCAAGCAAAATGTAAAGTTTGCGTTCGGTCTGTGCCCAAAGGCCCTTGCGTTGATTTGTCGAACTTTGGCTTCCGATCATTCCGATCCCTGTCCAAACAACATTTCGGGTTTGTGCTGGGGTACGTTCTAGGCCGAAAGGCCACTTCATTGATATTTCGATCTGTGGAAGGGCTCCTGGTCCACTTAGAGAGGTGTTCAAGTTCGCGCCGCCCACAAGAGGCCTTATTGGAGGGCTTTGGAAGGATTGGGCGGCCCCAATCCTCGTCCATATGGACAAACTTCTCCTGCCTCAAGTCCACAATCGTTGTGGAGTTGGAAGCCCCCCAGTGTGAAAGATCAGGCCGAATCCTGGTTCCAGTTGGAGGCCACTTCAAGTCGTGAAGGATTGAGGGGGCCCCAATCCTTGTCCATTTGGAAGGGCTTCCGGCTAGCCTCAAATTTTGAAGGATTGGGAAGGCCCGAACCCTTGTCCACATGGAGCTCGTGGAGGATTGCGGGTCCACTTGTGTAGAATTGGGGGACGTTTTCCGCCACATGGGATTCAGGTTAAGACTATATACGTTCGTGTCCAGCTCGACGATGGTAGCTTGGCGACCTCTCAAAAGTGTGCTCACAGGCTCTGCAGCTGTAGCAGAGCTTGCTTGGTCTCGCTGAGTGTGTGACTGCGCCCGCCTACCCTAACAAACAAATGTGGAGGGGTGGCGGGCAGGTTTGGGCTAAGGGTTAAGGGTTCAAGGTTGAAAAGCTTACGGTTCAAAGTTTCAGGACTCGGGCCTCAAGATTTTGGATTTAGAGTTGTGGGATTGAGGATTTAGGGTTTGTGCGGGGTTCGGGGTTTAGGGTTCGGGGTTTAGGAGGCTTTAGGTTTGAAGATGATCATCTTCATCATCTTAATCAGCATCATCATCATCATCATCAAAATCATCAAAATCATCAGAATCATCATTATCATCTTCATCATCATCAGCATCCTGAGCATCATCATCTTCATCACCATCACCATCAACATCATCATCATCATCATCGTCGTCAAAGCAGAGCGTGTCTGGCTGGCACCAATGGATTGCCTTCACTGACCCGAATCGCTGCTGGTGACGGCGACATACCATGAAAACGGGCGTGTTGGGAACCGGCGGCTTTCTCGCAAACCACATCTCGAACGGTGTTCGATAGCTGGACGTCTTTGTTCCGATTTTCGAACGAAGTGGGCATAGACGGTCTTGTCCAGACTGGATCGAGGAGTTCAGATGTCGGGCTTTTGTATGGACTGGTTCTGAGATGCGGAAATTTGTTTTTGCACGCTGCTGCACCAAGGAAGATCCGCTTGATGCATGCTACACAATCTCAAATGACGCGGTAATCAGGCACTGGCTTGGCATAACGCTGCTGCTTACCTTGGAAGGCGACAACGAATGTGCCTCAAGAAGTTTCGCAAACATCTGGTTGGTATATGCATTGTCTCAGCCAGAAACTCGGATCGTTTTTGAAAGGTTCGTGGCGGGCAGCTGCTCCGTCCATGTCCTGCCGGGATCGACAATGGGCAACAAGCAGAGCAGCAGAATTCGGATGTCCTGCGTCTGTCCCATGACAAAGTGACGACCAAGAGCAGTGAGCAGGTTCTGTTTGTGCTGGTCGGGCACCCTCCACCTAGCATCGTCTCAACATGCAGCTTGCACGGCTTACACATGTTCTCAGACTGCCGAGGACGGGGCAAAGGAGCTGCAGACCGCTGCATGCACACCTCGTCAGCCTGCAAGACGTTCTACTTGACTGTGGACCGATTCTGCTTCATGTTGAGAAACCTCGTCCAGTTCAGAAACCCCTGTAGAAACTTCCAGTATGCATGTCGGTTCACATGCATCACAACGTCATCATTGGAACACTAGGACCTCGGGAGGAGCTGGCGGCTCCGCATGGTCATCTTCGGGCGATCGTTCTGCCTGTTGCACTGTTGAGCGATCTGTGGGAGCAGAAAAACTTCTGCAGGTCGCACACGCGCTTGCTCGCCCAAAAGCTCAGCACGATATCGCGGATCCAAAAGCCGCTGTTGACCATGTCTTAGAGCCGGGATTGTATTAGCTTGGACTCAATCCGCTCTGACCGGGTCGTGGGCTTCTCTCGAAACTCCATGAGCTTCCGGTGTTCCTCGCTCCCCTCTTCTGCTTCCTTCCCGGCGGGCATAGCATTTCTGCAGTCACCTCACTGACTCATTGTTCCACGCACCTGGAGTGGTGAAATCTCAATGAGATGAACACCTTTGTAGCCTCGAGGCCTCACGCAAAATCAGGCAGAAGCACCTCCCCCCTAAAGTGTGAAGGAGATCCGGGAATCAGGCACAGGTGGCGGATGCCAGTGCCTGAGATCCTGCGCCTCCTGCAGTTTGTGCATCTGGCCACTGCATGCCATCTCTTCAACTAATTAAATTGCCAAGTCCGTCCTTGTCCTGGCCATCCGCACGAACAAAGCCCGGAATGTCGCCAGTCTGAGAACAGGGCGCAATTTTGAGACTTTCAACAACCAGCAGAGTCGCCTGTGGCATCGACCTGACACATGTGGCAATTCGCCCGGTGGGTGAGGGCGCAGGTGGAGAAACGCAGCGTCAGCAAAGCTAAGATGCCAGCGCCACAGGTTTAACGTCACTCAGGGCAGCGTGAGCAGTCTCCTCCACTTCCTGTGCTGGCCGTGTAATCAGTGAGGCGCTTTGGGTCCATGAGCAGCCAAAAAACGAAGCTTCTGGCCTCGTCCCTCAAAGAAGGATGGTAGTGAGAGTGCTTGTCAGTCTCATGATCATAAACCTGACAGCACAAAATGATCGTTCAAGTCGGAGAAACGCACCGCGAAAACGCGAAAGGGCCTCTTCCCAGGCCTGGGCCATCAGCAGCAAAGATCATCAAGACAAACTGACTCTCTGAGGAACTTGCATCGTACTCATCTTGATCAAGGACTCCGGTGCCAAACTGTGCGTATCCGATGCCCTGATGCAGATTTCGAGCAAGCGAATTCCCTCCACAGGCGCGCAACTCCGTGCCTGCTTCGCAGCCAGATTCTTCCCACGTGCACTCGACATGTAGAGCCGTCGACTGTTGGGAACGCCTCAAGGATCAGCCAGGCACTAATTCTAATGCCAGCACATCATCATCTTATCGCAGCAGGAGGGCTGTTTGCAGAACAAAACCTCGAGCCCAAAGTGTAGCCGATGCCATGCAGATCATTCTTACCTGGAGTGCTCAAGCTCTCTGGCACGCCGTTTGAGGTTTGCATGGGCTCGAGGAGCCATGGCCAAGCAGGTCGGCTGTACTTCGCCACAACCTCTCCAACTCAGCTTCCAGAGCCGAGCTGTTGGCCACCTGAAAGAGGCAACAATCTGGCGGAAGCCCCACACCCACAGCATGCCTTAGACTGTATGAGGGTTGGACTTGTGAACCACGCTTTAAAGTAGCAGCCAACCTGCACTTCTAGGGAAGAGGCTTCCGTGATCCGGAAGGTGCCCGGCATACGCACCTCTTGCCAGTTTGCTGAGGCCACTCCACTCCTGACAAAGAGTCGAAGAGGAAGCACGACTGCTTGGCATGACTTGGCATGGCTTTGCTGAGCAGCAGTCCGGCAACTTCAGAGGGAGCCTGGTAGCCTGTCACATCTTGTCTCTAGCTCGCCACGGTCTTCAAAAGATGCGGGCCGCCTGGCGGAGGGCGCGCACAGCCATAGGACCTCTAGGCTCAAAGGCAGTAAGGCAGTACAACTCTCTCGCCTCCAGTCAAGCTGAGCTCTCCACTTCTTGGGTTTGACACTGGAAGTCGCGGCGGCAGGCTCGGGCAGTGCAGTCTCAGATGAGGTCACGAGACTGCTGGCGCGCCTGAAGCAGAGTACTGCACTACAATGTCCTTTCTCTCTCTCTCTCTCTCTATCTCTCCTCATCATCTTGTCCCACGATTTGTTGTTCTCATCAATCATGCAACCGAGGTGCAGCAGCCGTGTCCCCAAGCGATCATCGCCTGTGAATAACCTGAGCAGAATCGCGCTCGGCAGCACCTCGAACTTCCCGTACCGGCGACGTTAGGGGTGAAGAATCCACACCATTGTCCCAAATGCTATGCCGAGAGCGACAGAAACTGCTCAGACTCCAGGCAGGCAAAGATGAGGGGAGACGTGAAGAGTCACCCGGCAGGCGCCAGGCCCGATTCCAAGAGTGTGTCAGCAGCCCCCCCCCCCTGGGAAAGGGGCTTGGCTGATGTGGCCGAAAAGCTAAGATGCAACGAACAAGTAGTCTCTTTGTGCTGCATGTCAAAACATCCTGCGCTTCCGACTGGTCTCGATGCATTGTCTCATGACATCTCTGGCACAGGCCCGCCGGGCTAGAGTTCCATGGACAAAGCACACCGTCTGCGATCACAGCGGTCGTAATAGCCGGCTTTTGCAAAACTGCTAAACTCAGTGAGGCTGTTTTCTGACACCACCAACGGTCCACGACAGGAACCGCCAGGCCCGGCAGCATTGCACAAATATGATCACCGACACGAGCATCCGTTCCAAGTGCCAGGCTCTGCTTCCAGCTGCCGGGGCAGTCCGTTGGGCAGCCCTGCAGAGCCTCGCCATTTGGCGACACATCGCGACCGTCGGGGACAAGCAGCACCCGTGCTTAGCGGCTTGGCGGCGTGCTGTTTGGTGAAGGTCCCTGAGCACTCTCGAACTCACGACCTAAGCCAATCCATCTCGCATCTGGGACCCGTGTGATCTTAACCTGCTTGTCGTTGCATGCACGTGCTGATCTGCATCCCAAAGCCAGAGCCGTGGACGAGCTGCGATTGTCTTCCTCGAAGAACGATGGTCACGCAAGTCCTGTCGACAGAAGCGAGAAAGCATGGTATAGGGGCAAAGCGCAAAGCAAAAGCGCATCTCCTCTTCATCCATGAAATCCTCGACTTGCAAGGCCGCTTCGGCATGGCGTTTGGATCTACCTGGAGTCAGAAGCGGACACCGTCAACGGCTGTGACAGTGTTGAGCTGTAAGCGGCGGCTGAGGAATCAGCTCGAGCTGAAAGATGCCGGCTCCCACCCCTCTTTGCTCCCTACAGTGCCTTGGCACTGGCATGTGCAGTTCAGCCTTCAAGCAGTCTGCGGGCGCTGGACCCCAGTAGCCAGCGCTGAAGCCTCCTTCGAATGCCCCGTAAAACGTCCGCTCGCCACGAGCCTTCGGCTTTCTGGAGCGCATTTGCCAAGAGGGGCGGGGGGCATGCTCTGCGTGGCCTTAGCGACAGTCCCGTCTGGACGTTTGACCTCGACATACTCCTCCTGGCAAGTCTCATGCACGAATGTCGCGTCCCAGGAAACAAAACCGAAGTGTCACCCTCTTAGAGCGTTTGCCGAGGTCATCCAGCTCATCCACATCGTATCTGCACACGAGACGCCGGGCATTGGGTCAACGAAAACCCGCAATAATTTTAACGGTTGCACTCCAGCATCGAATTTGCATTCTCTCTATATTAATCTTCGTGGCCGATTCGAAACACTTCACAGCAAGGAACTGGGGCTAATTGTCTTTTTAATAGCCATCGCAAAAATATCTGCTGAACCGATGAAGCAGGACTAAACGAAAGGGAGATGAAAACACAATGCTTCCCTTCGAAAATGCATGTCCCCGTCACGCACTCTGAAGGCAAGTGTAAGAGTTTGCTGATTGCTGGAGACTGAGGATGGGCAACTTAGGATCGTGTCGTGTTGTGCTTCCTATCTTCGGCAACATGCCAAAAATATGCTTTACAAGCACACTCTTCGTAGTCAACGAAAAAGACGGAGGTGATGACTTCGATATACGAGTAGAGTTCACTACCAGTAGCAGCCGTTGCTTCAAAACAAACACGAAGCGCACGTAGTCTGGGATGGCTGACCGCTGCTGCAACCGATGCCCTTGATCATAACATATCATAACCATGCTGGTGATGACACGACTGACGATGATCATCAGGATGGTGAGGATGTTGATGATGGTGATTGTGGTGGTGATAGTGGTGATGGTGGCCACCACTGGCAGTGGCGGTGGCGGCTGGCGGGTGGGGCAAATCATTCACCAATACATTGGGATGACCCATATCGTGTTGGTGCAGGCCTGGAGAAGCCGTTGTGCCTCTCCAAGAATGGCCGCCACATCCTGCGTTTGAATGGTGTCGCGGTCCCTGGCCCTAGCAACTCCTGCGCTCGGAGGATTTGATACGGGGCTGCCTCCCCTGAGTCCGGTTGTTTCCCAGTCGTGCTTATGGTCGGTGGACGGTCCCTCGACGAAGAGGCTACCTCCGGTTCGACCTTGGGAGCACGTGCTTCTGGTCCCCGGAGCTCCCCTCAGGCTGCTGAAGTCTACCATGGGAGGGGACTTTGCCATGGGCTTGTTGACTGTTCCTCATGCGCTCGGCGTAGCCAGGTGGACGGTCAGCTGGCTCCGCCGACTTCCTATCGTCGGGCCGCTGTTTGAGTCGGGGCTCTGAAGGGGTGTGGCTAGCACGGGCCTCGGCTTCTGCGTTTCTAACTGCCCTCCAGTAGTGGCTGCATTTCTTGGCGGTGTGTGGGGTCCACGAAAGGTTTCGTGGCAGGGGGCTTGATCCCGCCTCGATGTAGCGATCTGCTGCCTTCCATGTAAGCAAGCTGGTTTGTCGCCCCATTCCGTGGCGTAAAACCGTTTCTTGACCTCGTTCTTCGTATCCTTGTTTCGGAATCTTTGGCTGCCTGAGCCCGCTGGCCTTTTAGGGTTTTCTGGGGCGCGCTGGGTGTTCCCACGATGAGCTGGCTCTCTTCTTCTGCAGGGCTTGGGAGGCTTGTCAGGCCCCCCGGCCACATGGGCCCCCCACTTGTTATGGGGCTTTCGGCAGGGCGTGAAAACTGAATCGGTTCCCCCTGACAATGCAGCCAAGTATATATTGGACTATAGAAACATCAGGGTTCCTCGATCGTCGTACGGACACATGCAGGATTGCTTTCATTACAGTCACGGTACATCCCCCTAGCCTAACATGACAGCCCAAGTAGACGTTACCTGCATGGGACGTACTTTCCGACCGCTCCAAGATCACAAGGTTTATCATGCGTAGCCTTGTACCAGGCTTCCAACCAGACACAAGCAAACCGCGTAACAGGAGCAGATTGCAAGATAACATGAGTAGATTGCAAGATGGCTTTATGTGGTTATGGTACAGGCTGCATGGGTTCGGAAATCACAGTTCACAAGACAGCTTGGACTTGGTCGAAGGCATCATGGAATAACAGCAAGGTCTTAAGAACTGAGGCGCTGGCCATATCCCCCCAAGCTGTCTCTGTCCATTAGGAGTGTGTTGTTGTCTGTTGCGACTCTTTGGGGCTGCAAGGCACAAAGGTTACGGCTACGGTAGCATGCACTGCAAGGAACTTGCCTGCACAAGGTCACAAGTAACAACACTTCGTTCTGCGGCCTCACTCACTGTCTGCGTCCCCCCTTCAGATCTCGGTGCGGTTGATCATGTAGGGGGGCTCGTTGGCGTTGGCGTCGTCACATCCCCCGCTCATAGAGGTGCACGGCAAGCAGGCGCCGCCGTCTGTGACTGTCATTGGACCCTGAGCTGCGGTCGACTGTTCGGCCCTCCCGGTGAGTAGGCCGTCGTCCATGACATCCAGTTGTTCCCCTGTGTAGGAGTCCACCAGCAGGCTTGCGAGCGCTTTGTCGGCATTTCGTAGTAGACGCTCGCCTTGACTGCCGTCAAAGGTCTCCGCAACACGGCGGATCTCAAGCAGACTTTGCTCCACCCTTTGCCACAATCTGAGGCGCTCACTTTCGGTAGCTGGGCTCGCTTGCCCCGGCATGGGCATGGTGCTTGCATCACTGGCATAGCTCGTGTCTGCTACCAGCTGCTACCGTGTGTGCCTGTTCCGGCGGAGCATCTGACTGTGCTTGTTGCGCTTGCTCCCCCATGGCTGCCGGTTTTGATAGGCTTATGTCTTGCTGCATCATGTTCGAGTCGTCGTCCTCCACCTCCTGCTTCGCGTCGTCTTTTGTCTGGTCGTCGCCCTGCGCATCCACGGGGTCATGCTGCCGGCCAATGTGTCTCTCGTCACTCAGTGCTGCTGCGAGTTCTGTTGCATGTCGGGAGGGGATCTTCTCCCGGAGGGGTCGTCTGTCTACAAACGCCTGCTTGTGGGTGGTTGCTGATGGCTTTGTCAGTCATCTTGTCGCTGTCGTCCTTCTGTTGCAGTGGCTTTTGGGCTTGTGGCTTGGAGGGTGTAGGATAGTAACTAGTAACTGCGTGGTGCTTCGTGGGAGGAGCTGGCGCCTGTGTCTTGGTCTGCGGGCTCCTGTGCAACACGGGGCGGTTGTTGGGTTGATTGTGGCTGTCATCCGGTAGTTGGGCGGACGGGCTTGGCTGGTGTTGGTCGGTTGGCCACAAACAGTGCGTGCAGGAGAGCTTGCACGTCCTCCGGGCAGGCCCACTCTCCACGGATCTGGTCGAATATAATAGTTTATCGCCTTTACGCATGGCGCCTTCTTCGTAGTGGCTGACTGGGGGTGCGGCCGTAACAAGGAATATCCAATGTTATTCTGTTAGCAGTGCCCATGTCCCCTCCAGACCTACAGGGAAGGGCGGAGCTGTCAGTCACGGCTGTCTCCTCTGCTCCGATTCTTGGTCGACCGGCTGCACATGTAGGCCCGGATGGTCTGGGGATGACTTCGAGGAGACAACAGCCCTGGCTTAGCTGGGTCATTGACCCACGCGAGAAGCCGGACAGGGGCACATCCAGTAGCAAGTCAAAGTAGTCTGCTGGGTCTGGTTGGTTGTCGACCCATGCTTGAGCCAGCTGATCCTCCCAAGGTGGCCGGGCATCCAGGTGGCTGTAGTCGACCATAGCTTGGCGCTGGTCTGTTTGTTGTTTCCCCCTGCGGGGGGTGGGTTGGTGTGTGCGCCTGCTTGACTTGAAGCTTGTTCCCCGACCTCCGGAACTGCGGCAGGTGTTTGTTGTGGTGGCTCCTGCTGTTGACGCGGTGTGGTCGTGTATGCTGGTGCAGATGAGGCAGTGTCGCCTGTGCGCATGTGGTGCGGTTCATGGTATTCCTGTGGCATGGGGTGGTCTTGGTGGCTGTTGCTGCTGCTGCTGGTTGTCCTCGCATCTCTGTGGAGATGCCTTCCCAGCATTTATTTGTTCGTTGGTAATTCCACCGCTTGTTGCATTGCTTGTGTACGTACTTCATTGTTTTGTTTTGTCCACACTGGCTGCCGTGGCCCTCTCCTCTTGGGTGTAGCTGCAGCTTGCCCCCATCCCGGTCTTTCCCAGGGTGGCAGCGGCGTTCCGTGAGAAGGCCCCCTGCGTTGGCTTGGTCGTCATTGGCTGGTGGGGCTGCTGTCGCTGGCATCGTTGCGTCGGTGGGGGGAGGTTGTGTGTTTGTGGTGGTGCATCTGGTGCTTTGGGTGTTGGTTGGATGCCAGCGGCGCCTGTGGGTGGCTGCGGTGGTACACTTTTTGCTGTGCTGGCTGGACTCTGCTTGCTGGTTCTGGCTTGGGCTGCAGGCCGCCTGCGCGCCACCGGCCCGGGGCACAGTTTGGGCGACATCGTTGTTGGCGTCGCGGGGTGTGGCTGTTGGGCTTGGCGGCGGTGTGTCCCACGCGCTGACAGGCATTTAGGGGACTGTTGTCCCCCCTCCGTCATCTGAGGTGTGTTGGTCGGGCTTGAATCCGGAGTGGCCACGGGTCCGTGGCGTAAGGTGGAGCGTAACGTGCGGTTCCGTATCCAAGGTACTGGACTGGAGGCGTGTATGGCTGTTGTTGTGGGAGCAGTTGGCAGACCACTCATTATTGTTGGTTGAGTTGCTGTGGAGCTTGGTGTTGGGGTGCTTGTGGGTGTTGCTGTGGTCCCCCCCACGCCGGTTGTCGGGCGGCAGGGTGGGCTTGGCAGTGAAAGCAGCGGTGCCTGGTGGCAGAGGCTGCAGCTGGTAAGCCGGCTGGGGCATATGTTCCCCACTTGCAGGACTGCCTGTGGAGCTAGAGCATATCCACCGAAGCTGGTGACATATGTTCCATTCGCAGCCGCGTGAGTTGCTTGCCATGTGAAGGCTGTAGGAGCCAGGACTTGGTTGTTTCCCAGGAGAACAAGGAGGGCAGAAGGCTCTTACGGCCTCTGCCAAAGCTCTCCACTCGCTTACACAACGAAGCGTGACTTCCACCAAGCTCAGGGGCCAGCCGAAGCATTCGGCGAGCGCGGGCTCGCGGAGGTGCAGCGTGTAGCTGCATCGCTGGCGAGTGCGGCAGAAAAAAAGAGGTCACAAGAACTCGTAGAAGGTACCCGCGGTGCGCACCTTGGAGGCGCAAGTTTGACTGAGCGAAGCGAGAGCCGAGGCAGCACCAACCTCCTGCAAGTAAAACTCCAGAGTTTGTAAGTGGCGTAGCCTCATCCGCCATTGGATTTCCGTGATGGCCCACCCCACTTCTGTAACTCTGAACAGCGCCTCCGCCTCGAAGACCACCAGGCGTTAAGCGCGCCTCGGGCGGCACACTCAACGTCTCGAGCAGTTTGTTCCACCGGTACCGGTAAGCAGACGGAGTTTGCGGGAAGAGGCGGTAGCCTCCTGGCCGCTGCCCGTACAGTTTCTCTAGCAGGGACACAGCTCGAGCGTCAGTGATCTTCATGTGTTGTATCCTCCCTCGCCTTCTGTGCATGGTCTTAGAGGATCTCAAAGTAAGGAAGGCCGCCTGGCTCTGGTTCCACCAGTCGTCGCTCGGAAGCAAGAGATCCGACCGCAAGACTGGCAGGACCTCTCCAATCCGCCCCAGACCGTAGAAGCTGAGCAGAGTGACCGCGGCGAAGGAGAAGAAGCCTGACAGCCACGCCAGGGCCACGAGAGCCTTTAAGATCGGCTCCGGAATCGGCATCCGGTGCTGCACAGGTTCAACATGTTCCCATCTGGTCACCAGCTCCCACGCCTGCGAGGCCCAAGGCTTCAGGCTCAGAAAACAGCGCTGTGCTCCCAGGATGGTATGGCGAAAATCGTGAATCGAACCTCCAGTTTTGCACAGTACTGTACAGCCAGTTTCCGTATAAGCGCGCAAAGCCATGGCTAGGAGCGCAGGAGACTTAGCAAAGACCGACAGACAGGACTCAGACAGACAAGGTTGAACCCAGGCGAGGAACAGATCCCAACCCTTCGACTCTGCAAAGGCCGGGCGTAGGGGGCGCCGGCCACGCAAGCAGACAAAGGAATCTGCGAAAGTCGATGCCCGCCAGAAGTCCATCCAGCTTGCACTGCAGCCGCAGACGCAAACAAGCTCAGCCAAAGGCCTAGGGTAGGCCTGCGCGACAGCAGTCCATGGACGGCTGTCCGGAACGGAGCGACCCCTCAAAACCAGGTGAGGCCGTGCGCAAACGCAAAACAACCGCTCACCGGCGAGCGCAGACGCCAGCGGCACAGCAAACCGCGTCCTCTTGCGCCAACGCGCTCCGAAACGACACTGGTCGAGGCGAAAAACAGAGCTGGAGGTCGCTTCAGCAAACTCTTCGAAGCCCCGCAGCAGCCACATGAAAGAGCAATCAGCCTGCCGGTTTCGATTGGTCACCTTAGCAAAAGCAACATGGCCAAGTCCAGGAAGGCCGCGCGGGTAAGCGCACGAACGCCAAGGAGGGTGCACAGCACGGGAAAAGGAGGAGCACGGCGGCGAGGCTCCAAAAGAAAGGAAAACTTGCGCTCGGAGGAGCAACTCAATCATCTTCTGAACCGACGGATTGTCAAGACCCTCGTTGGGGCTGCGCTCGATGTCGAAGATGAGGACCCAAGGAGAGCCACGGTCCGTCAGGCCACGAGCGACGCCAGCACTGCCACTGAACAAGTCGAGCGCCCCTTTGCTGGAAGAGTCAAGGGACCCGCTGCGAGGGAAGAACTGGCACCGGGGGAGCCCAGCCAACACCGCGAGCGCAGAGCCCGCACAGTCCGACAGGCAAGGCGGCAGGAGCGTCGTGTCGGACCCTGCAGCCTTCAAAGCACGGTTCCTTCTGGCACAACGCGCCATCCCAGAACTCCAAGGAAAAGCACTAGGCGGAGGCCTGGGGCCTAAGGTGGGCACAGAAGACCACGACGCCTGGCAGGCCAGCCGAGGGAGCTGGTCGACCATTTCAGGAGCAAAGGACTCCCAAAAACGCTGGGCCACAACTTCACAGGTTGCCGGGCAAGCCAAGCCTCAAAAGGGGCGGGGTCGCCACGTGCCAACGAAAGAACCAAGCAGGAAGAGCCTTGCTGGGAAGCCGGATGTCACGCGACCGTGCGCCGTCGTCGGACGGATTGTCGGCGGAGGCAAGGAAAGCCAAGCCCAGGTAAATGTCACTGCCAAACATGGTGGCCAAAGACCTCTTGAACAGGGTGTTCAGACCGCCCGAGAGCAGCGCCTAGCGTGACTTGCGAATCAACGCCCACCAAAAGCCGAACGCTGCTCAGGGAACGAGCGACACCTTTCTTCGGATTTGCCTCCAGCCTGGCCTGACCGTAAGCAGCGTGCACAGCGTCAAGGCGGCGGACTCCAGAAGAATCCAGCCGGCCCTCGCCACAACGAGGTCGTCGATGACGATTCCCACCGAAATCAGGGAACGAGGGAAGGGATGCGAAGGCAGCAGCATCTCTTGACTGCAGAGCAAGCCGTAATGGCGGAGGACCCCGACGTGCGCGGCTTGCGCAAACTCGCAGGCACAACAGTCGCCCATCCCCAAGGTTGAGATGGCGACTCGGACACGGCGACGCCGGTCAGCAAAGTCGGAACAGTCTCGGCCGAAAACCCACCTAGCCTCAGAGAGCGAAAGCGAGCCTCGAACGAGATTCCGTTGCAGTCTGTCAGGCGTAACAGTGAAGAGGTAGAAGTAGTCCCGGAGGTCGGCCGACGAGACGCGAAGGCACTCGGAGACTCGGAGGAATGCAGCACAAGTTGCAGGAGACACTGTGGGCCGGCAAGGGTGTCGGTCCATTTGGAAGGGGACACCTCGAGAGAATTGGCAGGCCTGCAATCCAATATCAACCTGTCCCTGGTCAGATCTTTGACGACACTGAAGAGGCCCCCTGCGTAGGCGAGCCGCTGAGGCTCAGCACGGATTAAGAAGACGCCCGGAAAGGGCTAGCTTTCGAAAGAGCGCAAGCTACGGTGCGAGGCGAGGACCCGCACTGGGCCAGGGGTCCGAGCAAAGGCAGAGGGATTCTCGAAGCGCTTCAAAGTGCCACCGTCAAGGTAAGGAGCCGGGTTGAAGACCGGCGGGTCGGGAAAAGTCAAGCGGTCGGCTTCAATGGCTTTTGCAGCTATGACGTCGGCACGCTTGAGCCCACAATCTTCCCAAAGGACGCAGACTCAACAGAAGAAGAAAGCTTTGCTCCTGCAGCCCGTGGTGCCTTAAAGGTGGCGCTGGAGACTTGAGTGCAACCCGGAGAAGAAAACGCAGCCGCGGCGCGAGAAAGGGCAGCGAGGACCCTGTCTTGATCCTCAACCTTGGAAGCAGCCCGCCCCATCTCCGCAGCATCGATAGGAACAGAAAAATCACAATCCCATGCCAGGCCCTCTATGGTACGAACCGCCTGCCATTGTTTAGCAGACAACTTGGTGCCAAGTGCACAGGTAGCAGGACACTGTGACGGGCAGCCCAAATGAAGCCAGGAGAGCAAAAGAACGATCAAGCAAACCTGAACCTTCCTCCATCCCCGTGGCCCACGGGCCCCCCGCACAAAGACCTCAGGGTACGGAGCCGGGCAAGGCCACGCCTGGGATGCTAAGGTATGCAGCAAAAGGGGCACGTCCCTTCAAAATCCAGGACGGCAATGAATTCCAAAAGCCAGGCACATTGACACTAGGGGCGGAGTTGCCCGGCACACGTCGCGGCGCATGCTCGGCTGTCACTTCTCCTCCTCCTTTCCCTTTCCTTCCGGGCGGGCTTGATTGATCCTTGTCCTCCTCGCTGAGATGTGGCGATGCTTCTCCAGAAAGTCCGACTGGTCGCGTAAGTGGTGCAGCCCAGCGGCCGTCCAGAATCCTGGACCACACCTGGTCGGCATCCCTCTCGCGAGACTCGTGAGCCTTGAAAGCATGCACTTGGTCATAGCGGCCTCCAGGCGGTCCACACGAGCACCAATCCCACCGCCTGAAGAGTCCTGGCCAGCCCCGGACTCGGCCCGAGGCCCGGGAGATTCTCGATCACCAACGATGCCGCATGAGGCAGCAGCCCCACCCCGTGCGCATCCTGAGCAAAAGGGAGATCCGCGGCCTCGCTGCCCTCGAAAGACAAACTAACTGTAACTAACTGCTACCCCGACCCAAAGTTTGACCGTGGCTCCTTCCACCAACAAGTCTCTTTCCTCGGGGGAAACAGCTGCTACTTCGACAGACGCCACCTTCGACAAAGAGCCTCTCGGAAGGCGACGATCGGCCAGTTTGCGAGCCCAGGCGCCCAGGCGGAAGCAGGGACGCCAACCACCAGCTTGCCATCGGCTTCGGACACAACGATCACTTCGCATGATCCCGTGCCCTCTTCACTGCCAGCCGCAAGAGGCAAGAGCCCGACTAAATAATTTGAGTCCGGCCCCTCAGGCTGAGAAACCGCCAAGTCACGCGGATCCAAAGGAAGCCCGCTGCCGCACAGACAGCGTCCACGTCGGCTCGCGACGGCAGGCCAATGAACACTGACTGGCCGCAATCGGCCTGCCTTTTGCACACAGCTTTGGCGTTGGCAAAGGAAGTAAAAGCCCGGGGCGGCTCGAACGTCTCACCGTCGAACCCTCGAAACACAAGCCAGTACTTAGAGGCCTGGGGAATCCGGTCCCGGCCGCTTGCACCGCGATAGTTCCCGCTGAGGGCGCGGGTGATCCACAGGCCGATCTCTCTGCACGCGTTTCAGAACGAGGGAGCGGAAGCGCGGCCGCAGAGCTGCTCTGCTCAGAAGAGGGCCCGGAGGCCTGCAAGGGCACCCAGTTGTTGCGAGCTGGGGCTCAGGTGAAGAGGCAGGAGGGCTTGAAGGCCGAACTCTGATCGCACAGGGGCGCGAGGGGTGCTAGTGCTAGCAACGACCTGAAGTCCTCAGCACCCACTCCCACAATGGCCCGCAAGGCCCGTATCTCTCCTTGCAGTTGCTCGACCAGCAGCTCGAGGCGCTCGACGCGCGCCTGCATACACGGGTGGGGCTAAACAAAAAGAGGAAGTAGGGTGCTACACCCGACCTATGGCAGCCTAAACCGAAGAGGCAAGGCAGGGCGGGCTCGCCCACGGGGCCCGAGGGCCAGCAAGGGGTAAGTCCAAAGGCAGGCCTAAACCGTAGCGAGGTTAAGAGGGATCTAGGGGCCTAGGGAAAGGCCTAAACCGACCCCTAAGGGTTGGGGGGAAAGCAGAAGAATCCAGGCCCCTGCAGCCGCAGAGCCAGCGCCCGAAGCAAGGCGCTCCGCACGAGGAGGATTACCTCCAGCACAGGCAGCAGGAGCACACCGCAACCCAAGCCAAAGAAGAAAGAGCCCCAGTCCAGCTCGGGAAGGTCAGGACAGAGGGGACAGGCCTCAAGCAGAGGAGGGGCCGAGGAGGCGAGCAGATGACTCAGGAGAGAAACGACTGACGCCGACGACAGACCAGACACGGACGACAAAGCGAAGTCCCTGGATGCGCTTGACCCGAAAACTCGAGCCAAACGTGGTGAACATGCTGGTCATGGTCATGATGATGCTGATGCTGATGCTGATGCTGATGATGAGGATGAGGATGAGGATGAGGATGAGGATGAGGATGAAGAGGAGGATGATGGTGACGATGATGACGTCGATGATGATGAGGAGGATGAGGATGAAAGTAATCATCATAGCAACGATGACACTGACTACGCTGACTACGGTGCTGGTACACACAATGTTCCCGATCGTGAGCATTGATGATGAGATCCATGAGGACGCCAATCATGACGATGCTGGTGTTGATGAACAAGCACATAGCGACAACAGTGAGGACTGCACTGATCATGTTTTGAGTATGGACACGATGCAGGGGAGACGGATGAAGACGACCACAAGAAAAATGACCTCATGGGACTGAAAGCAACCGATCATGCAGATTCGCAAAGCTCATTCCGTTGCGAATATTGTGAAGGTGGCTATCTCTCGTCAGCGGCCTTACGTTTCGCACAACTGAATTTCAACTTGGTCAAGTGAGCCGTACATGCAGGTACCACATCCCGGCCTTGCAACCGCCTGTCCCAGAAAGGTCTTAGCACCTCCGAATCCACCAGACAAACTTTCTTGCCATGCGATTAGAGTCAGCTGACACATTGAAAGCGTTCTTTCCTCTGAGGCACAACCCTCCGAGCGACTGCGGCGCATTCGTGAGGAAGGTGAGGATGCATCGCGCGAAAGCGTGCAGGCTACGATGATCAAGACACGTAGCGGTCTGTAGACAACCTCCCTTGTCAATCCCAAACTGATGAATCTAGTGGTTTCTACACAAGAATGATAAACCCTGCAAAGATGCTGACAGATGGCAAGATGAAGCTTTCAAACTGCAAGGTGCTCTCCGACTTCCGCCCAGCACGAGCCAAGACAAGCCGTGGGCGGTGATTTCCGGGACAGTCGAGGCACGGAGCTGGGTACAGAAAGCTCCAGAGCTCCAGTCGTCGCTTCACTGTCACGATGAGTGCTACCGTCAGTTCGTGCCAGTTGTACTGGAACTGTTGCCGTTGTTATTGCTAGCATCATACCGTAATCACAGGTCTTGAGGTCTTGCGGTCTTTGTTGCCACTGCTGGTCCTGTTTGCGTTGTGGTCATCGTTGCTGTTCTCGTTGTTGCGAATGCGGTGAAGACGGGTCTAAGCTGTTGTTTTATCATCACAGAAATTGCATATCCACTTCGGCGCGGACGTTCGGTACAGCAGCGGGCAGTGCTTCTACGGACGCGGTCGGTGCCGTTTCTCATGTCGTAGCCATGCCAGGCGCTCGCGCACAACCGAAGCCCAAACCGTATATAAGATGCCAAATCACTTTCTGAAGCCTTAAAACCTCAAGCTTAAACCTCAAGACCCTCAGGCCTTGCAAAGCCATGTGCAATACTGTACATTTACTGCATGCTTTACTGCATGCTTCATGGCTCGAACGAGCTCTTCCTGAAGACGACACTGACGACGTTTTCACCAAGCATTTGCGCTATTCAGGTCTGTAAAGTAGTAAGTAGTATAAATTATAGCTGTTTTCAGACTCTCCTTGCTATGTATATACTCCTTGTTCATGATCCTGGCTTCCTCTTCGAGGATTCCGTGTCAGTGGAGCCAACTCTTAAGAGAAAAATGGAACCGATGATCCTTGCATCATTGAACCTCAACCACGGGTCTTGGATAACTACACCTCACCTCGAGCGTCTGCGCCAATTTGATTGTCACTGCAGCGCCCTGGAATTGCCACATCACCTGCCCCTATACTCGGGGTACCTCTCACAGCCTGCGCTCTGCAAGCGTTGTGGTTCGTTCGGCTTTTGGGCTTCCGCAAGCAAGCCCCTTCTGCAAACGCTTCTGCTTCTCGCCATGCCCACAACCTGGAATTTTGTACGCCATGTTTGCCACACACCGAAACCTGCAAAACAGAAGTCAGCTCTAACAGGAAGAGAAGTGAATAGCAGAGGAACGAACGAAGTGAATGGAACGAAGCTAGAAACCCACAACACAAGATGAACGTAACCAGGAATACGCATTAGGAATGAGTTGTCTTCAGAAATTACTTGGATGTAGTTGTAGATCTTTGTAGGAGACTTACCATTATATCAATTGCATCCTTACAACTCATAACTAATGCTAGAACTCTACCATCTGGATCTTTGTGTAGGTTACAACTTAATTTCAGCATTTCATTCATATGTGAATGATCCTTTTTCCAATCTTCTTTATGGTCAGTAATGCGGCTATTTCCAATGGGTTCAATTAACACGTTTTCTTGGAATTGGTTCGTTCCTGGCCTTCGGGGTCGTTAATCTGTTGCAGAAGATCTAAACTAAAAACCCTTTATAAAAACCATTCCCCCGTCCCTCCCCAAACCGAGATTCCCTTCAAACAGCTCATCTTTCGTGACAAGAATGCTACGTACCCTACCACACCAGAGCTGAGCAATAGATTAAAGCTTTGGCACAGTGTGCCGATGTGGATCAGGAGGCTGAAACCCAAGCACACAAGAGTGCACTCAGAGTGGGCAACTGATGCAGGCCCCAACTCGACGACATAACTCGACAGTCTTCATTTCTCTGCGACTCATAATTTCATCGAGAAGGCAGCTTCACCCGGATATTTTCTGCTCCGAGCATTGCCCGGTGTGTGGAACGAGCCTCCAACATCCAAGTGCCGGAGTCTCCAGACACGGGCCAGAAAGGCGGGGGCGTGAGAGACAGTGCCTGAGAAAGGATGAGTAAAAGGGCCCTTGTTTGCAAACCTCGCGTTGCACCACGGACGCGAGTGGATGCGGGTGTGCTTGAGTGCTGTGATGCCATGCACAACGAGGACCGTCTGACAAGTCCAATCAACAGGGTCCGCGTTCGGCTCTTACTCATGATCGGCTCCCTATACCTCAGAAACCTACTCCAACCTTAAGTTCTGCACAAGACACATGGCTGACATACATGCTACTAGCATCCAGAACATGCAACGGACAGCTGTGCAGTCTTTTCGGCGTCCGATATGATGTGACAATTCGTGAAACAGGCATCGACCAAGTGGTAGCGCTCACCACTCCGTGACCTGAGGTGCTCAAGACTTCCACAACATTAATATCTAGTTTACTTACAACGAGGCTTCTCGGTTCACATTCCCTCTGCCGTTGTTCCTAATTCCGTCTGCGGCGCCGTCCATCCACCAGATCCGCTTCCCACTTGAACGCTGCCCGGAGCCGGCGCCGTCGGCAAAGACGGCAGAGACGGTAAAGACGGTAGCCGCTTTGGAGCAGCGTCCTGAGAGCCCAATGTGAGACTCCACATTCTTGCCCGACTTTAGAGACCGCACATGTACCATGTGGATGCCAGTCGCTGCTTTACGGCGTTTGTTTCCGACTGTTTGTTGCCGACTTCTTTTGAACATGTTTGAACTCGACCACCTACCGACCATCAAGTAACTACAAAACTGTGGAAGGGCAGCGATGTTCAACAAGTCAAGTTCGAACAGATGCAAGACTGTCAATAAAAAGAACTGCAAAGGCAGAGTCCTTCTTTCTGGGTTTTCCCTTCCTCTTCTGACTCCTCCCATCAGTAAAGCATCTAAAGCAATACCTGGTTTCCAGGGTGCAAAGACAAGACGCCTGCCTGCTCCTACTCCTCTTCTCCAAGACGGCTCGTCTTCTTCGGATGCTGCTGCTGTCTGTACTGCAGTCCTTGCTTGGCGAACTCAGCTTTGGGAATCAGCGACGGTTCTCAAGCTCTGGGCGCTTCGAGCTGGGCTTCGGCTCCGCGGCCTTCTCTAAGTCCGCAGATGCTTAGCAGCTAAGCAGGCTCAGGCTCCGAAGAAACCCAGCTTGAACACCAGGCCTCTCTTCTGGACTGCGCTCATCAGTGTCGGAATTGCCTACGTACTTTTCGTCGGCACCTCAGATCTGCCCAGCAGCAAAGAGGACGACCGTGGTCTGAAATCACAGCGTTTGAGCAGCTCTTCTTCTTTCCGCCGTCCATCAGGGTCTTGGCCAACTTACAGAGTGTAGCCGAGGGTTGGTGCGACATCCTTAGATTCAAACGGCGAAATGAAAGCAAGTGGCTGATCAGATCAGAGCCAAGCCGAGTTTCAGGAGTGTCTTCTCCAGATGTGCCATAACTTCTTCAACATCTTCCGCTCGCTTCTCGGCGATCTCGCGGAGCTTCGATTTAGCGTCCTCTGGCAGGTGGTCTTGCAAGAAACTGGGTAAATTGCTTCCGGTCGGGGTCCTTGTCCAGTTTGAACCTACATGCATGGCAAGCCAAGTGAAGGCTGCCTACCATGACTCAGTGGCCTCTGTGCCAAAGCTTTCGCAGAAGTCACGTCCTAATTGCAAGCTCGCAGTACAGGCGGCCTGCAGCGTGGATAAAAATTGAGGTCGCCACTGGAATTTGTTTCAGCTCTCCTGCCGGCCATCGGTCAGGAGACACCCTGATGTGCGACGATATTATGATTTTTATGATACAAGTCCTTCAAGCAACTTTCCAATCAGGAGTGTCGCCGTCGCAGAAGGCCTGCGGGAGAGCACATGGCATCATGATCCAATTCTTCATGTTGTCGAGCCACTAAACCCGCCTGACTGCCTTACAGCAACCAAGCACGAAGAATCTGCCTTCACTCGGCACCGACCCTCTAAACGCCATTAACCATTGACCCAATCAGTAGACACACCGGATGTGGTCAAACCAACAAGCACCTGATCTAACCCGTGCTTCGGTCACAAGGTGCCATGATAATGCAGCACGGGGCTTGCGTAGGAAGGGCTGCCATACTCACTTGCAAGGACAAGCTGGTTGATTCTCTGGGTCTCAGGAACCGGAGCAATCACACTTCAAGTCATTTCGTTCAGGTAAATTTTTTACATGGTATTCGATTTTTCGGAAAACTGACCAGGGCAACCTACGATGATTCAGGTAAATAGGATTGCACCGGCGCTAAGCCACATCAGGGAAGCGGATGCGGTTCCCTTCTGGCCAACAGCATGCCCAAACACAGCACGAAAAAGCGGTCGGGCAGCGAGAGTTCTACGACGGCACCATGGGCATGCGACGGCAAGAAGAGGGCGCTCCAACCACACAACAGGGACTGCAGGGAACACTGTTATAAGTGAGGGGGTCGTGTAAAGACAGAAACACTGACGAAATAGAACATATTACAAATGGATCCCGAATATTCGCCTCGGCCCCGGCCGAAGCGGTCAGAGCTTCTCAAAGGGACCCTCTATGATCCCCCTCCTCTTATTCCCCTGACTCCTCGTGAACTTCTTGGCCCGCCTCCAGTGGTTTGGGTTCACCCCGCCCCCTGCCCACCTCCGATGCCAAGACTACGCTCGGCCGGGCCGAGGCGGACGACGCTAAGAATTTACAATTAGAACCAAGCAGGGGGTTATTTTATGTTCGGGCACATTCGCTCACAGCGACGAGACATGCTGCTGGCAAGTTCGCATGGTATCACAACAACAGCGGCCTCTTGCAAAGGCTCAGATGCTGCTCGAGTCGATTGAAGTCCTCTTGTTGAGTTCTCTTTCGACGCACCCTGACCCAGCAGACACTTGACAGCAGCACAGGAGCGGTGATGCGCTGCCGGGGCCGCCTCAGTTCTGTCAGCCTGGAGACCACACGGGTGTCCTGAGCTGACTCGTCGCCGAACTTTGCCGAATCCGAGCCCGAGCCCGGGGCCAAGTTGTACCTCGTGGCCAAGCGCTCGATGTTGCGGTCGGGCTTCACCTCAAAACGACGGAGTCCACCGGTCCGGCCCGGTCCGGCCCTCCCGGCCTTGCCGACGAATTGGCCACACTCCATTTCTCCAAGCTTGGCGACCAAAAGCCCTGCAGAGCGCACGCATCCGAAATGCTCCGCTGCAGCTGTGTGTGCCAAGCCTGTGGGGCTTCGGGCCTGCTCTAAGACTTCATAAAGCTTTGCCAGGTCCTGCCCAGTGTCACTGCAGATCTTTGCGAAGTCTTTGAGAGCTTCTCCAAAAGTAGTCCTGCTCTTTGGTGTCTCTGCGCCTTCCTGAGCTTCCCGAAAAGAGACGAACAATAAAAGGAGAGTCTTAACGAAAATTCCGGCAGGGTGCTCATGAGCTCATCGAGCCGCACGAGCCATCGGTCTTCGATGTTGAAGTGGTCTCCCAGCTTTCCTCATTCGCCAACTCTAAGTCTGACTGATGACTGACTCTATATAACTCTCGACTCCAAGAGCTTCCGCGGCTTTCTGCGATCAGGATGCTGACATCTGCATCCATGTCCCAAGGCTTCTCCTCTCTCTTGCTTGGAACTTCCGGCTCTGATCCTTGGAGGGTTGACAGTTGAGCTGTGCAGGCAACGGCTGTACTGTATTCGGCCACTCCGACACACCAAGATTGACCAGTTCCGGTTTTTTCAGAACCCCCGAGCTGCTTCTGGTATCAAGCGGCTTTGTGGAGAACGGCTGGTTCTGGCTGCAGCAGGTCTTGCAGCCGCCATGGCTCCCGCCATCATCATCATCCTTCTCTGAGATCGGCCATCGTAGCTTTTGCTAAGCTGAGTCCATAGGATTCAGTCTGGAGGATATTGCTAGCAAGGCACATGGGATTTGGCATCATAGGCATACCTGAGCGCAATGCTGCGAGCTTCTGGCATTCGCTGGGGCAGGGCCGTTCAACCGATTCTGAGTACTGCAGCAAGGTCGCCCATCATGGGCATTCCCATTCCCATTCCCATCATTGGCATACTCATGGATCCCATTCCTGCCATACCTGCTGCAAGGCTTCGCCGACGCAGGCGCTTCCATCATTCGTGGCCCTGCCTCCGGATGCCATGGGAGCACATGGCATTCCTCCAGCTAGTCACAAAAAAAGAGAGAGAGAGAGAGAGGGAGGGAGGGAGGGAGGGAGGGAGAGAGAGAGAGAGAGAGGGAGGTGAAGTTTCCATCTGTCGGCCCACAGCCTTGACCAGCTCCGCCCGCGTTCGGGCACTGCATTGCTGCCTTACAGAAGCGACGAATGGCTGTAAGCTCGCGCATAAATTCGGAGCAAGCTTACGAAACAGAGTGCCAGGTCACGGATCACCTCAATGGGAGCGCCGGCATGGCTAACCACACGAAGCTTCTCGCAGCATTCCCCAAAGCGCTGCAAAGGGCTGAGAAAGGATACTTGCATCTCCTTGGGGTGCTGTCTCAAACAGAAACACTTCAATGTCGACAGTACACAGATGAAAAGCGTGGCAATACCTGGGCCAAGATCAGCTGCCACACGAGTTAAGCTGTAGAGAGCTAGCACTTCTTGACCGCTGTTTCCTACATCATGTGGTGGAGACGAAGGAAGGCAAGCAATCTGCATGGCTTGTACATGTTAATGTTCTAGCCGATTCTAGCCAGTACAAGCAGGCGCCCACCGAGCAGGCCTCTACATGTGGGTATGGCAAGCTAGAAGGCGAGTGTTCATGCTTTTCATCAACCAACGCTCAGCATACCGAAAGATTTCTATTTCCGGTCGCAGCTTTCGCAACTTCGCAAACGCGGCTTGACTAACACATGCTTTCACGTGTTGAGTGAAACATCTGGCAAAGCAGCACTCAAATGTGGCCTCAGCCGAACCAACGGCTCTTCGAACTGTACATGACATCTTCGCCTGCGATGCCCCTACCGCGACTACGAAACACAAACTGGGACGATGACAATTTCACCTGGCACTAGTGGTGGTTCCGGAGGCGTGACCTGGCCGATGGCACTGCCTCCGTCTGGCCCCATCTTGAAAACAGGATGGCTGGTGCCTCCACTTGACGACACCGCCTGACCCGCGACCAGCTGCTGCGGCAGGAGACTGAGATGCTGATCCCGCGCCTAATTTCGACTTTTCAAGTCGTCGACCTTGTTGCTGCGTGCTGTGGGAAAAATGTCTGCGTTGTGGCATGGTGCTTGTTGCACTTCTTTCAGCGGACATTCGGAAACAAAACAAACAAAAACTTGTGACTTGGATGCTGCCTTGCAATTTCAACACCGCATTCACAGGGAAGTTCCTTCGGATAGACGGGAGCCGACAGGCTCGAAATGCACTTGTCCCGCCGAAGATGCACTGACGTTGACCCATGTGCATAAGGCGGAAGCCTCTAAGCCTCCAGCCTTTCCTTCAACTGCTCCACGCACGCGGAGATTTGCTGACTCAAGGGGTGCCTCGGAAAAGTCCAAAATAACATGGCAATCAAGCTCTCCGACACGGCAATGCCTAATAGCCTGGTGACGACCTGTGCAAAGCTCGGCATCCGGCTCTTCACCAAGCTCTTGCAAACAACTGTCGTGAGCCTGATTCCGTGAAGATTTGAACATGATTTGTCGCTCACCTCACCAAGACCTACAAAAAATGATGTTGTTGACGTTGATGGGCAGTACTGATGCCCACACTCCCTCACGTGTCCCGAATAATCCCACGGAGCACGTGCAGCGTTCTTGCTTTTCCTCGCACAGTTGCTGTCCGAGCTCCGTCAACGCAAGGGATCCGCAGGATAGCTTGTACGGCTTTGCCGAAGGTAGATTAGCTACTTAAGCTACAAATGTTCTAGAACCATTTCACTTGAGCCAAAGCGATTGCGTTTATGCGGAACTTGCAAAGGAAACTTTACTATTACCCGAGTATCGGAATCATAGTGGTCCAGGAATTGTTGGTACCATAGCTGTTATCATATGTTTTTTCCGAAGTGACAATGCTTCGCTGTCCGTTCACGCCCCCCATGTGTGGAACCTTCCGCCCTGCACACGAGCTGGAAGATAGTCGCCATGGCAATTATGGTTCCGTAGCAATACTGTGATGTCGCAGTCAAGCTTTGATCCGAAGTAGAAACATATGAATTTGAATTTTGAATGTGACGGAAAAGCGTGGGCAACACTCCCCTTCATACTCCGGCGCGTCACGGAAGAAAACGAACGGTGGTGTCCAAAATGGATCACGTCCGTATATTCCGTGCCATCATATGAGCGAAAAGCCCTGAAAAGGAAATCGGCGGCAGCGAAACCACTCAGTCCACACCTTCGATATCGGAGTCGGATGCACGATCTCTAGTCTCTAGTCTGCTGCTCAATTTGACGAGGCCTGCATCCACTTCTAATAATTTGCTCTCCCCACGAAAGTCAACGCCATCTTGGCCGGCCCATGCTCTAGCTCCCACTGATCCAGCTGTCGTTGAGCTTTGCCAGTCCCTTTCCCTTTGCTGTCCGGACGTTGCGCAGGACGTGCTTTGTAAAGAAGTGGTGCTTTTGGCTCTGGTGGTCGTGAGGACGAAGGGTGAGACAAACTCGCCGTAGACGAAGTGCCGGTACGAGCGTCTGGCGTACTTCTGCATCTGTCATCAGCAATTCGGAGAAGGATACCTCACCTGGCACAAGGTATGCGGTTGAAGGCAATTGACTAGCCTGGCGACTGGCGAGCCCTTCTTGCGTCTGCCCTGGACATCTGAAGCTTGTTCACCACTTCCGGAGTAAGGGTCACGCCCAAATCCCTTAGAATAGTGATGAGCTCCAGTGAAATCGCCTTCATGCTATGCATCTGCACCATTCCACATGGGTCAATATACAGCTGGTGTTCGCGTTGAGCAGGTGCCCTCAGGTAAGTGAAATGAGTCTCGCACGTACATATGAGCTCACGTACCAGCGCATGACAGGTGTAATGCATGTCCGCCCACGTGCTCTCCGCAATCTTGTGCGTCCCGGGTTTGAAATCCTCTGGTGTATACCCCATCTGATATGCACCACGTTCCAAGATTGACAAACATTGGCAGAATTGTAACTTCCTCAAGAACATCAATGCCTTGTCATCCCGTGATTCACGCATGATCTCGTCATCCGTGACATCAGCACTCAGCCCATGTGTCCAATCTGATCATGTCGGTAACGGTCTTCCAGGTTACGGCGCAGGATGTCATAGTTGAACATGACGCACTTCAGCAGGGTCTTCCAATGCATGAATGCATCTGCACAAAGCGAAGCTCACATGGATATAAGTGTAAGCCTTCTGATGGGCATCAACGCAGATATCATCCCTCTTGTCATGGCACAAGTAGTAGAGCGTTTGCAGCGCCACCCTGGCACGTGCTGCCTTGCTGTTGATGATCCTGACGTTATCCTGGACGAGGACCGATCGACGAACGTCTCCTTCGTCATCGACTTCGTCATCACCGTCGTCGAAGTCATTGGCTTGTTCTTGATCCGGTTCCCCGACATTCTCTTGTTCAGGTTCTCCCACCAGGGACCATACTTCCATGTCCGGCTCGGGTGCAGCCACCGTTGCAGCATCGTCGCCCTCATCGACCATGGCCTCTTCCGCAGCTTCCATGGCCTCAACGATTTCCCTCTCTGGGACCTCAGGATGAGAATCCCGCATCCTGGTAATGCCCACATGTGAGGAATGCCTAAAAGCACACCGTGCATCTTGCCAAGCAAGCAGCCGTGTAGTGAAAACAGGCGGGGCAAACTCGAACAGGAGCCTCACATCAACATCCCGTCCTTTCGCGTTGCTTCTTTGGTCTCTCGAAGTTCTTGGCAACGAATTGGAAGGCAAACTCAAGCCGCTGCTGGTAATATTCCCATTCGGACTACTGTCCAGGAGATTATGTGCCTTTCTTTCTGAGCTGTATGAGGACCATCAGGCATGTCAGCCAAAATTTCATGATTGAAGCTACCGTCTACGACGCTGCCAAGTTGGGAAACTTGGCGACTTGATATGACTTGATGGCATCTCCAGCTTGTAGTCAAAGATCCTGTCCTTCTGAAGGAAGTTCCAAACGTGCTCCGGGTCAGGAACACAAAACCACACTCCTGTCACCATTTTCCACGGTATCGTTCTGTCAACAAGGAATACGGCACTTTCGCTTAGCAGGGTAGGCCGAAAGCTGCGCAGCAAGAGCGATGCCAAGCAAGAAACCAGGGCGGGCAGGGCGGGAAAAGCGGTAAGCGAATCGATCGTGCGTCCGACAAAATCCGCAGGTATGGCGAGGCCTCCAAGAATGCACATCTTCTGCTGCCTTCCACTCGGGCAATCGTTCTCGCTCTGTAAGAGGGTGAACAGGGCTTTGATGAACGTGTCCGTCATGAACCGGACATCTTCTTCTGGTGGTCGACTGGAGACGGCACACGGGGCCTCGACTTCCTCCTTCCTCCTCAGCTTTACCACGTAGGCCAAATCGTCCGTCAGCCGGTGGCTACCTCAACACCGCGCATGGAAATTTCCGGCTCTTGTGGTACGGCATCTGCATTCGGTCCTCCACCCAAGTAATTGGAATGTGATACCTTGGATATGGGCGTCACCACGTAGAACTTGCGCAAGTTGTGGTTGATGTACTCCCTGATGTAGTTTTCGACATCCGAAAGCTTTCTGGGAGATCGCCTTCTCCGAATCGTTGTTCTAGCCAGAAGTTCAATCCTCTTTGCGGCAGCGTAACGGTGAAAGGACTTCTCGATTCCTAAAATGTAAGCTCGAAGAGTGCGTCGGGTTCAGGCCAGTTAGGGAAATAACTTTTGAATCTGTGTGCCAGTGTAAGGAGACCCCAACTCGAGCGCATCACCAAAAATTTCTTCTCTGGGGTCCTTGGCCCCAGAGAGGTCCTCCAATTCACTACCCTGGATCAACAAAGACCTCATGTAAGCGGCATAAGCTGTGTTCCCCGCCACGCACATACCATTGGACTTGAGGTTGCTCTTTTGGGGCACTTGGCCGATGCAACGACGGGCTCCTTCATAATATGAGCTGCCGGCTTTTTCGTGAAGCAGGAGGCGGGTCTCTTGTTCACGATGAAAGGCGATGAGGAAGAAACCTTCTGCTTGTGATGAAGAGTGCGAGCAGGTAGTCGTTGCTTTGCAACGGATTCAATCTTCTTGTTGACATTCTTGCATCATGACAGGCAATGAAGCACAACTTGTCCTCCGCATCGTACGATCGGTCCCACGCGAGCCTCTTGGCTCGATTCCACCCTGCTAAACCCACAGCAACATGTGGTTTGACTCGCAATCCACCCCATCCCGACACCGTCTTGCTGTAGTCATGGTAGACCCATGGACAGCATTTGAGAATGCCCTGATGTCATGATCAGGTTGGATAGTTTGGAACTCAGCCATGGGGATGTAAACGGCGCAGCCGAGGCCATGACGTTCGACCTCGAACATCTGCTTGACTTTGGAAATGGACCACACGCACTGATGCCATTGTTGCTTGTAAGCGCAGCCCATGCAGGAGGTAGCATATGGGTAGTTCGTGTACACAGGTTCCGTCAGGTCACTTGCACAGAACGCCTGTTTCCCTTCTCGAGGGTGCACAACTGGCACAAGTAGGCCCTTCCAAGTGGTAGATGTTCCGCTTCTGTTGCGTAATCCTCGATTCTGAACCAATAGTGTTCATCATCGTAATATCGTTCTGGAAGTACTTCCATGGGTTCCTATGCAGCGGAGCTGGCATGGACCCTTCCTTCCTCACGAGCACTTTCTTCAATCGAGTGAGCTCTGTCTTCTGAGACCCAGGCTGTCGAGCCCGCTGACGTAGAGAATTTCAATGACCTTCGCAAACGTTCAGCGTTCACGTAGCAAGCTGATACCATTTTCTGGCAGAACTTCTTATTGATGACGAAGATGACGAAAGCTCGATGATGAGGAGCTCTTCCGGATTCAGGAGGTTCGGAATGTGTTGCCAGTTTGTGGCTATCTCCACTAGAGGTCGACAGTGAACTTCGGGTATTTGCCCAAAACAACGATCCATGGATCTGGACCTTGGCCCAGAACCACGATCCATCTGTCACCAAGCAGCCACGAGCCCTTAACTCCATTGTCAAGTAGGAGCCGGCCGCCAATAGGGCTTGGTAGTTCATAACCGCATTCGTTGGCATGAAAGCTTGGATGATCACGCCCGCCCTATCAACTTGGCGGGCTCCATGATAGGGAGCATGCATGCTTCCTTGAGGTGCCCAGCAATCTTCAGGATCGATTCTTGAAGCACACTTTAGTTACAACGCTCTGAAGCGAAAGGTGCATGTGAAGCGTGATGCGTCCATGATCGTTTCGCCTGCTGAAGATAATCTCTTTCACCTTCATCAAAGCAGCTTTCGTGTCCTCCAGTTTGAGTCTCCGCCTCCGCAGCATTGACGACATCCGTGAATGTTAAAACATTGAAAACCTTTGTACAGATCATCAGCCGGTGCTTGTCGTCGAACGATGCATAAGCATTGATGCTGAACCCTTGTCCCGATTGCGTCGTCACTGATTGCAACCTCGCGACGTAGTTCTTGATGGTGTGGCATAATCGCAAACCACCGCGATCTTGCGAAGCGATGGTCTTTTCCGCCGAGGAGAGCAAATACTCACGAACCGTGGGGTCATAGCCATTCATGGTCGTCAAATTCCATGGGTACAACGCAATTTCTTGTGTTTGTAGTGGAGAGTTGTTGGGTTTGCTTTTTCCAGTTTGGCCTGCAGCTCTTCCCGTTTTGATTCAACTCGACCTCAAGCGAAATGGCCCTCGGCATGCCTGAGCCTCAAGACAAATTAGCCTCGACGTCAACATGAGCTTTCTTCAGGGAGGGAACGAGTTGAGAACAGCGGGATGACCTCGTCACGCGTCCACGTTTGCAGCAAACACGGCAAAGCGGTTCTACCGTGTTGCAAGTAATTGCACGTAAAGGGCCAACCAACGACGAGAACGTACGGCTGCCGGGAGATTGCTGAGCGCCTCACTCTTTGGTAGTGCCACAGAGCTTCTGCAGGCTTCTTTAAATGCTCGTACTCTGCCCCCATGTTGAAATACGCAACGCCTCAGAAGCCATTCTCTTCATGCAGTCATTTGCCCGCATTTCACGGTAGGGATGCTGAGGGCCATACAAATCAAGCTTTCGCTATTGGTGCTCCCGGCGACAGGTGGAAGACCTCGTTTGCCGACGGGTCAGTCGCTGTTGATAAGGACAGTACAGAAATCCATTACTGTGTGACTGTGATGACTGTAGGCACTGAGTTGATGGACTACCACCCTCCGGTGGCTGAGACCTGGGACAGGATCACCCAGGCTGCTGTGCTACATCAGGTGATCAGCAAGCTCTCAGGTGCGCTCTGCTTCTGAGCGGCCTGTTATCAGCCAGAAGTGCTGGGTGCAAAGCAGAACATACACACTGCAACTTGAGCGTTCCCCGGTACCTCTAGCTTCTTTAGAGCTTTGTCTGCATGCTGCAGCGCCTGCACACACATTCGCACGATTAGTCTGCATTCGACCAAGAAGAATGATCCGCTACCAAGTTCGCACACACTCCCAAAAGCCTCTTGATGCTTGCCCATCTGCGACAACAGCGCACACAAGTTCAAGTGCGTACCTTGCCGTTCCAAGACACATTCAACCGGAAGACCATCTCAGACTAAGTTCTGCTGTTTCCGCGCCTGCTGGATTTTGGCATCTGCCCCTTGACCTTTGAAAAACTTGTCGATGCACGAACAAGCCCACAATGATACTCACACGAACGAGAGTCGGTTGATCTGTGTTGCTCACTGCTCCTCGATTCTCTGAGCTTTCTTCAGGTACTGCAGAGCCGTATGAAGCCTCATTCTCAAAGTCATGTTGAGCCTTCAAGTGCTACGCTCTCCATCAGCGCACGTGCTGCCCTGCTGCAGCTACTCCTACAAACATGAACTAGACTCCAGGAAAGCATTTAACTGTGACTTGTGATGCCAGTCGCAGATCAAGAAATCGAGAAGCTTTCCAAAGCTCTTGTAGAAGCAGCCCATGTTGTTGTAGGTCACCTGGACAAACATGTCATGCTTCTGAGAAATACATGACGACTGACAGCCGGCGCACTGCTCTCAAGACGAGGCGAGACTCAGCATTCATATGCCTGAGACGAAAGCGAATGGAAGGGGGTGAACCTCGCACCCGTGGCTTAGGAAGTGGCAGATTGGCTGGGTCTGTAAGCGCTTCTGCTTTCTCGAAAAACTTGCAGGAAACCTCTGTGTTGTTGTCCTGCAAACACCAACCAGTGCATGAGAATGCAGCGCAAACGAACGCAGGAGCGAAGAGGGCCTTCAAATGCTTCATTCCGAGGGTGTTGTAGCCTGGACACTGGGCACATCCCACTTCACATAATATAATCTACATAATGCTGCAACTACATCTAACAGCTAGCTGGACTTTTCCATGCACGCCTATGGCCAGCCGCTCGAAGAGCGTCGATAACATGGTGTCAGGCATCTGCTGCACAGTTGCCTGGAAATTGGCATGGAAGCACCGGTGTGCAACAGTCGGAACCGAGTGCCCTGTTTTCTCTTCAGCTGCACGGGCGGTTGATTTACAAACACAGATCTGGTGCTCCCTCTCAATCTGGGGTCTTTCCCTATGAAAGCCCCTGAAACTGGCGCGCCTGATGAGGTCCTGGGCTTAGAGACATGCAGGTTTGATTCTTTGCATTCAGGCACGCACCTGCTCTGCCCGCAGCACGGCTTCCAGACACTGAACGGCGCCATCGTGATCGCCAGCAGACTGTGCGAGACTGCACCCCAACACCATCCACCAGTTGTTGAGCTTTTCCAAAACACGATCCAATGTCTGTGGAAAGCCGTTATGCGAAGAGGGCAGCTTGTGAATCAAAACTGGCCGCCCAAAGCCGCAACTTTGAGGACTAAGATTACAATCAACATCTATGGACTGACGATGATGATGATGGGTAACTTTATAGCGTCCGGGAGTAACGATGACAAGTAGTCAAACAAGGAAAACGTTCGTTGCTGTTGAGTCTGGGAGACATTTGCAGGTGCGTTGGGCTGGGTTGGGAAAGTTCATTCCAACCACCTCCGCTTCTGAGGCCAATGCAATATCACATGCTAGATGCACACTGCCAGACATCAGAGCGAAGTGGCTCAGTGTCCAAGACGTGCGACTGTAGCTCAGGTCCCATTTGATGCTGTCCGTTCGTGCCATCCTCATTTCTGGATGCTTTTGCATGCCCGGTGACTTGTGAAGGAGCGGTGCCTGTTGGCCACATTCCTGGGTCTTGTGCAATGGGCTCACCTGTGCCATTCCTAATTCACATGTATGAAACATGTAACATGAGCAACTCATTCATGGGCCCATGCGGATGAGTTGAACACCAAGCACATACATGGATAAGGTGCACCGAACCCAGCACGTGGGTAGCTTCTCGCCCAGAACAAAATTGGTATTCAAGGTCGTCGGCGAGATCGGATGGCTTCAAGAAATTCGCGTTTTCGAGAGTGGCAATCGACACGTTTTACTGTACTAACCACACTGAATGTAACCCTCCAAAAAGCGGCTGCGCCTACCACTGCACAGTGCTTCTCACAACCAGAAAGGTGATGGAACACTGAGGGATACCGCATGTCACGGACATCCCAACAACTGCACTACCACATCCTAGAACGAGGGCGGTTCTCTCCACGTCCACTGGTCGTGCAGCGGAGGCGAGCCGAGGCCCTGGTGATGCTAACGTTACAGCATGTTCCCTGTTGACCAGCCTGCCGCTGCACAAACTCCCTTTCAGCCTCGATGAAAGGACGAAGCCTGACCCAGGCACGAGCTGGGGATTGTTGTTCCATGCACGTCAGCACGTCTCAGACATATGACTTGCTGGGGGCCCAGCGCTTCCTGCGAGTCTCCCTCCATATCCTGTGGGACAAATCAAAGCAGAAAGCCATAATGCCTGAAACTGCGAGCCTCTTTCAGAGCGGGCTGAAGCCCTGTCTTCGCTACTTTCCTTGAACACCCTTGTTACGGGCATGGTATCAAGGAACATCAAGCGTGCCATCAACGATGATCTCCATGAAACTGACATGCGCAAACCGTTTTGGGCTGCATCATAAGATCGCAGAAGACACTTCTAACCCTAACCCACTCCAACTGATGGGAGCAATAGGAAGCATTATCAAGCATGTCGCACTGAGTCTGCGAGTGCTGTCAAACTGAGATGGCCAGGCGCCGCTTTGCAATAGCATATCAGCAACTACCGAAGCAAGCCCATTGCGCAGGTGCGTGTCCCGGAAGTCTCAGCGAGCCATACCATGTTGGACATAGCGACGCATCGCTGTGACGGTTCACTTCTTGTGAACCGTTCACGAATGCGTGCGGTTCCCTGTGAGCTCAGATGCAACAAAACATTGCAGCTGGGATCACAGCTGTTGCAAGAATCCAAATGCGTGTTGAGACCAAGCCAGGAAACATCAGAGCTTTGGCTTGCCATCATCAAAGAAAATAGGGAACAAGCTGCCGAGGGGGAACCTTGACTCGCACGCAACACTGGATAGTCGACCATTGCTGCTCTATTCACCTCCATGCCAATGCCAGGGTCCAGGCAGCCGAAGCTGAAGCTGGAACTTCCTGAAATATTCGGAACCTGTCGTTTACTTTCACAGCTATGCATGATCCGTGTTGCCACTGCAGGCCCCAAGCATAACATCTCAACAGCATGCCAGACATACTCACGCTGGTTCCTTTCGTCGATGTCAAGGATGGACGCGACCTTACGTGTAAATACCACAGATCACAGTCTCGAAACGTAACTGGTCCAACTCGCATAGTATGCGTTTCTAGCCGAGCACAACGCATTTCCACATCTGTAGCAATAATTTGGAGCCGACCTGAGCTGAACACACTTGTCCGTCCTAGGCGCACACATGTCCCCTGCACATGTGTCGGCCGTCCGGTTTTCAGCCCGATGCCAAACTGTTACCAACAGTCCCGTCTTGCTTTCCTGCTGCGAGTCGCTGAACATGTACCTACAAGCAAGTGTTCTGAATGAGCAGGGCAAGCAAGATGACATTTGCTGGCGCACTTGTACCCTTCCTGGACAAGCTGGTGGGCCCTGGCGATGAGATCCAACCCGTTGAGACCTGCGCGCTCCAGAACTTTGCAAGGATGCAACATGCGCTGGAGGACCCGCAGCTTCTGAGAGTACTGACGATTAAAGTGTTGTGTTGGCCGTTCCCCAAAAAGCCAACCAGCACCTCTCGGGCTGACCTTAGTGTCCAGTCGACACATGTCCAGCTGTGCTGCTGGCATTTGACGGCAGTCTGGGCTGCTGACTGCCCATGCCTCAATATCTTCAGGATCTGACCACACAAGATCGCCAAAGGCACCTTCGTGCGGTATCTCCTTCCGCAGCGATTAAAGATGATCCTAGCACGGCTTACGCAAATGTCGCAGCTCTTTCCAGGACGCGCTTCAGGGCTCAACAAGCCGGGAGAACTGGAAATCCAACAACTCAACTTCGCAGACCTTGTCCGAGCTCGAGGGTGTGAGAGTCCGTTCAGTAGTATTGAGTACTGCACTAGAGTTAGAGTCAGTCATGAAACGAGTCGACCAAGAATTCAGTCATTGTCAAACCTCTAATGTCTTGCAGCGACTCCTCAGACAAGCAACTACAAAACACCGTCAAAGGTGTGAACCAGAAGCCGAGCCCTTCGTTGGAGCGCAAGGTAGTGCAACATCCGACTCGCATCGACCAATATCATGTTTGCAAAGACGGGCCGGTCGAGCGAAGGCTTCGCTTACTTGAAAACACCAAGTCGCAGACATGAAGGTCCGTTGATGTGATCGTCAAAGGGATTGAGAGGACAATCTTGGAGTGAGATGTGTCCAGTCTAAGGGGGTGACATTACCATAAGCCATAAGGGTTCTTCTAGGAAGAAGTATTGTTAAGTTTCCGATCAAAAAGTCTTCGCATTCTGCACTGCCTGCGCTCAGACCCCTGGGCATGGACATGAGGGGAGGCTCGCAACGTTGCGACGACGCTTTTTCTCTCACTGTGATCCAGATAGACCTGGTAGCGAGCAGCCAAGAACTGAACAAATTGACCTGGCTTAGTGGAAGACCCAGCACCCTTTCGATTCCACATGCTCTTAGGGCATGAGAGCTGCCGGGTGCAAAGTGGAGCTCATTAAGCTTTTGTCGCTGGCGAGTGTGCCAGCTGTCTTTTGTCTGATTCGGCTGGTTGTGCATCTGGGCATGGATGTGTTGCATAACCGGGAAACGTTTCGCTTTAAACTGACACTTGGTTCTGTGGTCGCCTCAGGCCTCTATATAACAACTCATAGACGTATATGGAAAACGCGTGTCCAAAACACACAACAACAAGAATTCAGAAAAGCATTATATGTTGCGTTCACATCCAACACAAGTTAGGGCCGATTCAAAGCTCATCCTTGTTGGTAATGGCTCCAACACTGTGCAAGAATAAGCTCGAACCGCTGAAGCCCAAAATAAAAAATAGTTTTTGCCTTGCTTGAACTTGGCACTGTGCAGAACCGTTCCAGCTCCCCTTCCTGCACCCGGTTGATCGTGCGAATCTGATCGAGGATCTTGACCTTCCACCATTTGAACAGCCGGCGATGTGTCAGATGCTGCATGTCTCTCCGGGCTCGGTACATCGGGTGAGAGTCCTCCGTGGACACAGAAAATGGAATTTTCCACCTTGGCCAACCGCATCAAGTATAAAGCCTCATCGTGTCAACTCGCTGAGTATCCTGCAATTGCAGACAGGGTCAGATAGTCAAACACCTCCGTACAGTACCTCGGGGAATCACTATGCTGTCAAGATCGTGCGGAAAAGAGGGTGCGGACAAAAAGCATTCATGAGTGCAAGGCTTCCACGGGTTTGCATTGCCGTATTTTCGCAGACATTCATCGTAAAATCCGTAAACCTTAGCCCATGCAAGACTAAATTGCTCAGGAATCAAATTGAAAGATGTCGTAAGTCCGACACCTGCGTGATCTGGCGGGATTCGTGGTTACCACGAAGCAATGTGATACTGGCCTCGTTGCTGATGTCTGTGCCGCAGATTGGCACGAAGTATGGAATCTCTAACCCCAAATGCCAGTACATGCAGAGGCTCTGGCAGGATATCGCAGCTTTAACAACATCAGCAATTCAAAGGTCTCAACGCTGTTGTAACCTGCAGCTGCGCCAAACAAATCATCCAGGGAAGCATGAGCATGACGTCAGTCAGAAGAACCGAAGCACATCAGAGCCAGCCTCGGTCAACGAAATCGCCCATAAAAATGTAGTTTTTCTCCTTGGGTACTGCAATCACCGCCATGAAGAGCCGCAGCATCAGTCGCTGTGCAATCAGATCACCGGAATTTGCCCACCGATGTTGAAGAGCTCCAACAAATCGAAATATTGACCTTGACAACAGAGACTTGAAACACCCAAAACCGAACTCAGGACTGGTCGAAGGCCTGTCGTTGGCCAAGCACTGGCTACAGGACCAGGAAAATGAGAGAGTCGGATGAGCTACGGGACTAGGCCGGTAAACTGCATCGCATGTAGCATGTAGGAGTTCAAAGCACCAGTGAAACTCAAGCCTAGCCCAACAACAGCGAGTAAGCTTACTCACAAGGGCTCGCTTGCTTGACAACGCGAAAAACATAGTATGCGATCCAGCAGCCTTAGAGATCCTTTCTTCCTCCAACTTTGCAGCATGTTGACAAAAGAGCTGAAGCAACAAGCAATCAACCAATCAACCACGTCGCGATGCTAGTGAGCTCAGGCCTGGGCCATGAATGTCACCGCATATCCTTACAAGTCTGGTCTACCGCTGTCAGCTGTTTGCAGGTTGAGATCGAAATCTTTTCGAAAGAAGCTACAGCATGGCTGACGAGTCGCACGACTGGCAACTGCACGGGTTGCACATTGCTTTCCTTCACGAAGCAAGCCAATTTAGGCAAGAAACATATCGGGTCATAGGGTGAATAAACTTAGTTATAATTCACCTTAAACGGAACAGCTGGTCCTCGATGAGGATGTTCTTCAACTGCTGACCTGGCTCGTCCGGCATCTGTCCGTAGTTCATACAGCCGCCGACATATCCAAACCGGGTAACAGCGAGTGTGTGACATGCAAAACTGTCCATGGTCCATGCTCAACGACTTCGGACCAAACAAATTCAACAGTACCAAAAAGCCCGGCCGACAAGCAAGCTTCAACACTCGTTCTGGCAAAATTTCTGGCACGATGTCGCCATCGCGCTTCAACCTCAAAACATCTGCGGCCAGGACTTGTGTTGCTTGCTGCCAAACAGCCAAGTGCCCGACTTGTGAATTAGCTGGTCCAAATCAAACTCGCTGCCATCTCCCGGCAAGGTTGCCGCGGCAACGGCCATTGCTGTTTAACCGTTGCAAATATATGTCTACAATGTAAGCCGGACGTGCGTGTGAACATCACCAGGCAAAGCTTCAAGTAACACCCGTTGCAAACGTTTCAACGGCTCAAAACTTGTATTCTCTGTTGCTTTGTTGGCAACTAATCTCCGCGGTTGGCAACTCATAGCTTACAAGGACACGGACAACACAAATAAACATCGATCGATGATTACGGGCCTGTGCTGCCAGGCTTTCGACAGACATGTGCAAGCGGCTTCGATTGTGTTGAACTGTCTCCATGCTGAATTGCCGGTCCTAGGCTCAACAGCACTTGATCACGGTGAGCAGCGTTCGGCCGGAAAGGTCCGTTACCCTGAGATGTTTTGGGGAACTCGTGCAGGCAAAGCACTTGGACAGAGTCTTCCTTTTTGCGCCGTTGCGTGTGGGAAGGCTCAGACAGATGCAGAAAGCAAGTCTCTGATTCTTTTGCGGCGGTCGGATCAAGCCGAAACTGCCTGACCCGCCCAAAATAAGCAACGGTGAAGAGGACGGCCTAAGGCGTCGAGTGGCTTGCAAAAGCTTCAGGCGGGAGAGAAAGCAAGGACCAGTCAACGGCAAACCACGTTTTCCCGACGTAACCTTTTCGGGGAATGTCGGAAAGGCACCTACCAAGTTTTAGTTTTTTATTTGGCGTCAACCGAACCTCAGCCCTTTGCTGCGCGCGATCAATGGCTGGAAGTGGGTACAGCTCGCTGGACAAGTGTTGTTTCCGCTGAGAAATGAAAGGAAAACATTCGTAATTCGCTGTTCAATGAAAATGTACTTCTGCAAACTTGAACAACAGCATCACAGCGAAGGCGAAGACAGACCGTCTCAGCCACACTCAAAGCATCCGAATCTTTACCACGTGGGCTTTGGCATGCTTTGGCACAGTAGTTGGATCGCAATCGCTCCGCCGACTTTGGCTCCCCCCAGTGCAAGGTGCCGTTTGGTCAGAATCAAACCCATGCTCTCGTAGGAAATGGCCTGGCAGGAAACGGCTTCTCGAAGACTTCGAAGACTACACTGGTGTTCAGAGGATGGGCCCCGCCCCCTTTGACAAAGGGGGGCTTAAGCCCCCCTTAAAGCCCCCCTTAAGGCCCCTTAACGCCCCCTTTAAAGGGGTCTCCCTAAAAGGGGGGGGGGGGCAAAGAGTCGAAGCCCTTAAGCCCCACTNAACTCCCCCTGTTTTCTTAAACAAAACTCCCCGCTTTTTCAAGCCGTAAAGAAATGAACAAAAAAACGTGCTCAACAGGAGAAAGCCACACGAAGACGCTCCAGGGGGGTTAAAAACGAAGAAAATAAAATTCATCCCTTGAAGCCCCCCCTCCGGCCCCCTTTAAGCCTCCCTTTAACCCCCTTGAAGCTCCCTTTAAAACCCCCTTTTAGCTTCTCTTCAAAGCCCCCTTTTTGGCCGCCGTAAAAACATGAACAAAAACGTGCTCACCACCCCACAAGCAGGAGAAAGCCAAGGCCAAGGAAGAGACCTCCAGCAGCGCTACCCCAGAGCAGCTGAGGAGGGGAAGCCAAAGGTCTCTCCAAAGCCTGCGCCGAAGCCGAGGCCAAGCAAGAGAGCTACAACTGCGAAGTTGGAGGAAAGTCTTGAACTCAGGCAAGTGGACCCCCCGAGACCATCTCGGCCACACCAAAAGCAGCACCAGCAAAGGTCCCTACGGTGAAAGCTCACCTTCTCAACTTCTGCCCCAGAACCAGAGAGGAAGAGGAAGCAAGACCAGAGCTCTTGCAAAGTTCCAAGCGGCCGTTGTTGGCCTGCAGCTGCGACGCTTGGACTAAGAGACCCCTAAGAGGCCGCCACCTCGGCTCGTTGGAGCCTCGACCACCCAGTTTTGAGCTTGCTGCGGCGGTGGCAAGACCCTCGAGAGATCTTGCTCGAGCAGATCCAACGCTTCTCCGTTCTCGCTGGACTCTGAGAGACTGAATGCAAAACTTTTCCAAAGCAAAGTTCAAGCGCTTCTGCTGCCAGCTGGGAACCTTGGGAGATTGCATAAATCAACTCGTCCGGCATGATTGAGTGGCGAGTGGCAGGGCACGCATCTTCCATGATGGAAGTTGCATTATTTCGCAGTTGAACTTGAAAGAAGAGACGAAAGGAGGCTGGAGCTGCATCGTGTGAATACTTCGGCAAGGCGGCTTCGAATCTTCGAAGCTGGAGAAGAAGAAAGCAAGAGAGGGCTTCACGCGGCTTCAAGGGCCGTTGCGGCAGTGCAGACACACCCTGTGTCTGAACGTGTCAGATCGTTGCATGAAGAAGGGTCACTTGGCCGTGCAGGCCAGAGCTTGCGTGGCCGCGACTCTGTTTCAAAGTGCGTGTCGATAGAGAAAGCCTGCACATGGAACTTGCTTGGGCAACGTTTGTTGCCGAGAAGCTCTCAACTGAAAGCTTCCATTGATTTGGTTGGCATTTTGTCTGTTTCATGATTCGAGACCTGTTGTTTCTGGCAGCGTCCACTCAGACGATTCAGTTGGAGAAAACTTATCCTCAAGATGCAATGATTTCTGTAGGCTGTCGTCACGTAATACGTCTGGAGAGGCTGCAACGTACAAGCAGATGTGTAAGAAAGCTTGGTGAACAGATCCACTACTGGATCGCTTTGCACCGGCGTTCCTTAAGATTCCCTGCTTGTTGTGGAAATTTGAGATTTTCTTAACGGCCAATTGATCGAGAGTGGACGTAGAGGACTTTGCCACTGTATTGCTGTTGACAACTCTGATTGTTTCAATGATGAGAATGAGAACAGCAGCAGAGCTTGAAAGTTTGATGATTTCTTTTGGGATGGTGAAAGCATGGATCGAAACCATTTTGCATGTTTTCGAAACCCTTTTGTTGGTTTGTTGGTCGGTCGGTCCGTCGGTCCGCCTTTCGGTCGTACCGTCCGCACCTCGGAGTGAGCTTTGTGGACGCTTGGAGTGTTTGTAAAGTGACTCAAGCCTGTTCGCCAGAGCCACAGGTGCTTCAAGCACCATGTAAATCAAATTTTCAACGTTTCTAAGTGCGACTTTGAGATCCAAATCGCAATTTTCGTGCATGATTTTGCTTTGTGATTTGAAATTTGACTCCGTGTTGTCTCACTCTGCGGAATGATGCAGGAATTTTTGTGTGCGGCGTGCATCTGTCAACTCCAGTTTGCCGCTTTTAGCGAAAAAATCTGGTCTCATGGTGGCTTTGAGATACTGTAGAATTTGATTGATTGTCTTTTATAAGATCGTTTGTAGAATGTGCTTAAGCAGACTTTGAGAGATGTTTGATCATTTATGGATTTCGAATATTGAAGAAATTGAACATGCTGCACGTTGAGTTGAAAGCACTCCAGGTTTCGAGCATTGTCAAAAAAATGCAGCTGCAGCCTTTGAGTGCATGTTGTCGTGTGCTTTAGTTTCAAGAACAGGGGAGGGAATGTTTCTTCTGCCACCATGCTTTCTGAGTTGAAGCATCATGTGCCCCAAATTGCAATGCACTTGCCGGATCACCCAGGGGATTCAGATTTTCAGGTTCGCTGGCATTTTGGAAGGTTGAGATTGTCAATGCGTTTCTCCATTTGGGCGGTTCAAACTTCCGAGATATGCTGCTGCGAAAAATTGAGTTCGCATTCTTTTGTTCTTTCGTGCTTTGCAGCAATCAGGTTTTTGCAACAATCTCGCGTTTTCGCGTCGTGGTCGCCATGTCAGGAAACCAAACCAAAGAAAGAGATTGATGCGGAGCTCCGCTTAGGAACTTCCGAGACACGTTGTTTTCACCCACCGTGTTGCAGTTTGTTATAGAATCATCATCAAAAGCTATCTACCAACATCGGACATGCTATTGTATGTTGTGCATGTAGTTTTATGGTGTTTTGTTTTTCTGGTTTTTGGTTTTTCGTGCCGATAGTTTTGGCACTTGTTGGCGCGTCCAGCTTTGCCGCTCGGCTCGAACACGGTGTGCTGAAAACTATCAAGACAACTGCCCAACACGTTTGTTAATGCATACAGGCCCACCCAGCATGCGAATGTTCAAAATGTGTAACAGCTGCCGTTCAATGTCAGTTCATCCGTGTTGCTGTACTGTAAGTTTTGTTTAGTCCGGTTGTGTGAACAAGCAGTGCTTGCCATGAAACGACGCGCCCATTCAGAAGGTACAGGTTCGAGCATTTGAAGGCCATGTTCGGTTCGTTTGTCAATGTCTGCTTGTGCCTTTTCGTTTGATTTTTCTGCATGTGTTTGGATCGCTGACATTTGTTTTTCTGCAAGGCTCAGATGCAACGCGTGCAAAGAAGGGAAGGCCGGCATGCCGCCAGTGCTTGGAAAAAGACATTTGCGGCCTTTCGCAGGCCGGTCAGACGAGCGAATTCCAATGGTGTGCCCCTCAGGCCATCCATGGGTTTGCTGTGTTTGCCGGCTTGGTGCGCAAGGTGTTGGACAAAGCTGTATCCACGAACATCCGGTTGCAGGCAATGTTGCACCAATTAGCTTTTTGTAATTCATTCTTGGACTCTTCCACGGCGACAGGTGTTATTGCAGTTCGGAGCTTGGTTCGATCTCCTCTTCGCTGTGCTTGAGGCACAGCTTGGGTGGAGACTGTTCTTGTGTTTACTGTGCTCTTGCGTCAGGTGATTGCTGGTTGGGCCAAGCATCGATGGAGCGCATGCCGCATGACTGGTACACGTTCTGGTTTTTCTGTGTTGGACTCCCGTGCAGGATTCAAGGAACCGTCGTCGTTGCAATGTTGTGGTTCCCGGCCATGTCTTATTCTCAGCCGGAGTACTGTGAACCCACGGATGATGACAGCATCAACTATTTGCTTTGCTTCGTTCTGGAGCCTTGCCGCCTCTACCTCGGATATGCCGGTAATTTGGGCGAGAAGGTGCGAGTCGGTGTGAGCATGTGATCGATGTGGAAGAATGCACACTCATCTGTACAGGTGCCAGAGCTCTTTCTCTTCGTTTTCCTGTGCATGGGGTGGCATCCCGACATATGGCGCATGTGTGTCCAATTGTGGCCTGTCCGTTTTGGGCCGGCTCAGATGTGTCGCAATTCTCCTGACAGAGCTGGTCCTTTGTACCTCGGTTGCTTCAAGCGCCAAGCAGAACTCGAACGTTGTTGACTGTCCTTGCACGAATTTCGAAGGCGAGATTCTTGAGTCCCTGCAACCTGCCAACTGCAGCTTCGCCCCTGTGTTGCACTAGTCATTAGTCACACCGCTCAACGCACGATGATGAATAGGAGCTGATACAAGCACAGATGCTGAGGCTCCGGAATTGCCTTGCATTCTGCCAATGGAGCAGGCAGCAAAGGGAGGGCCCCAATATGTTAGCTCGGAGTGCGTGAAGTCTGAAGGCATGCTGGATCGTGCGGCTTGCTCTTTTGCTTTGCGAGCTTGCGCTCGGCATCCGAACTCTGCGAAGGACGGCTGGGCTGAGAGATTTCTTCTTGCGCCTTTTCGCGCAAGCTCGCCAGGCTGATCCATGACCAGTCTGCTCGTTTCTTCGTTGCCTTGGATTCGCCGGAAGGCCACTGGTCGGTTACTGTTTGTATTTCGTGCTGGCCATTAGTTATGCTCAAGGCCTGACCCGGTATGGTTGTGCAGTCCTTGCAAGTGAGCGGTTTCTGCATCAAAGAGTAGAAGGGTCTTGACATTCTGAACCGCGATGCTGACAGCTCAAGCCTGTAAGCGTAGCAAACCTTCCGTAGGCTCTTTCCATCTGTGTCAGACCTCTATTCCTTGAGCTTGAAGCCACGCATGTCCCAGTCCAATCTGTGCTTCCGGTGCGGCGAGGTCAGTTTGATGACCTGAGCAGGCAAGCGGGCACCATCCCAGCATTCGCAGGACGGGGAGACACAAAGAGCGAGCTTTCAACAAAGATAAACTCGAGTGGCCCCGTGTCCCTGTAACTGTGGGCCTAGGAGCTTCACGAGAGCAGCGGCCCAAGTGTGTTCGGGATCGTGAGGACTCGTGAGGAGACTGAGGATTGCAATTGATCTGCGGTCTGCGGTTCCTGGCTTCGCTTCATTCGCGGCTCTGCAGGCTCGGACAGTCGAGGCCAAGGCCAGAGCGAGACAGAGGCTCTGGTGCTCTTGCGGCGCTCGTACCATGCTCTGCTGTGCCAACCGGCTAAGCGCTGCCATGCGCTGCCATGCAGCTTGGAGGCCTTGCAGCTCAAATATACGGACGCCCTTCTTCCGAACTGAGCAGGCTCGGTCGGTGGGGATGAAGACTGATCTTTTATTCCGAGATGCTGAAAGGCCACATGCCGATTGACACGCTCTCTGGATCTTCTCTCCTGCTCTACAAGCTCCCTGACCTTTGAGCTTCATCATACCGGATCTCCAGTGCATGTTTCCAAATTAAAGCATTCGTGAATTTACAACCAGGCTGTGTGCTGCAGCTTGTGGAAAATTGCATCTGTGTGCCATCATGTCGGCACTTTTGTGTCAAGTTGGCGGGACACGGAACCTTATGCAGATTTGAGGCATTTTCAGCTCAAGCACTGACCGAAGTAGCAAAGCATATCAAGATGCCAAGCACCAAACCGCTGAGCAGGTAATTGACTATTCGCATCGGTGCAGCTGTATCTAGACTATATACATAGGTGCCACGTTCGTTTCTCTGCTTCGACCTTAGTTGGACAATTGTAGGCGCAGCCGCACGAACATGTGCTGTCACGTTCCTGAGGTGGCCTGCTGAGGTGCGCTGTTGGTAATGCCATTTGTTCGAGACCACTCGTCGGGCCCTCCACTGTTTGTTGTCCGTTGCGAGTTGCCGCTTTTGATTCCCACGAACTTACACATAGTTACATATGAGGACACGGGAGTTACTCCAGCAGGACAGCTACAAGCCGCGGCAGGCACAGTGAATTCGTTGTGTGATCACCGGTCCACGCGATGTTTCTCAAAGAGTAATCGTCTTGCAGGAGAGACCACATGCAGGTGGCATTCAAGAAGATGTGGACGAAGAGGAGGAAGCACAGCGTCCGGGAGGCAAGCAAGACGTGTGGCAAGCAAGACGAGATCAGGTGCTCTTCAGTTAGCAAGTGCATTTGGTCGCCCCTGATCGGCTATATCGACCAACGCACCACAAACAAACTCGTACTGCCATGCAGCCAGGCTACATTCCAGTTGCCGGGTTGCGGGCTCGGAGTCTCCTTTCTTCAGCTTGCCGTTCATGGTACATGCCCCAGCTTGTTAGGCAGCCCATGCCGCAGACGCAGAGAAAGCTCCCGCCTTCAGATGTGGTGATGGTTTTCCCTTACAAGGTCCCGGCTTCCCAGTTGCCTTCCACCTGCGGCAAAACATGGCAAAACTGCTGCAGAAGTCACACTGTTGAATCGACGGCGCTGTGTTTGCCCACTGGCTCTTCTGTAGCAAGAAGTTCACCAAGAGTCTTGAGTGCAAGCCGTGATGAACATTTATCTTCTCATCCCTTGTCAACACAGACAGTCTAGCTCAGATTTTGGTCGATTGAAGCACTGCAACACAGAAACGGTGTGTTTCCTGTGCTATGGACCAGGCCCCGCAAGGGCGGTTTTACAAAAGTGCAAAGTGAGCTACTGCTGGTGGGCGGAGGCAGAGGTGCAGAAGGCTCGGCTGGTCGGACCTTCGGCTCCTCTGACCGAGCTCGAGGCGAGGGGTCAAGGGGCCAAGGGGCCACCCATTCCCATGCCATTCCCATGTGGATCCAGGCAGAATATGCCGAAAATCCGGCTTTCCTTGAAAAGGCCACGGCAGAGAGCCTGCCAGTGATTCAGTGATACAGTGATACCTATTTCGCTGCACTGTCAACGAGATATGACCCTGTTTCGCTCGTAGGTGAAGAGCTTGGAAGCAAGGTTCTCGAGCTTTCGTCGGCTCCTTTCCTAACCTTTCCCATGTCATAGAGCAGGTTGATGCGATTTGAATTGTGTGCAAAAAGGCAGAACTTCCCCTGATGGGAACTGCTCCTCGGTCTTTGTTTGAGAGTGTTGCGAGCAAGCAGCGAAGCTATGCGAAGCTTCTTGGAGCTTTAGGCAGCTTATGTTGTGTTCATCCCTCCTGTGCTTTGTACTGCCTTGAGGCTTCTACCGGGCTTATCTTTTTGGCATATTCGAGCAGTTGGTTGGCAACAAGGATGTGTTCGGATGCATGTTTGTGCACGGCAAAGCCAATGTTTGGAGCGGAGTGTCAGGAGCGACATGCCGCTTTTGCCAGCCACCTGAAGGGGGCATTAGATTTCTGCATTGGGGCAGGCTACGAGAAGGCACAGCCGATGCTTTGAAGCTGGCCCTGCCTTTGCTACCATTGTCCACTGGTAGGTTGCCATCGAAGATTTCCACGAGGAGTTCATGGCAAGCATCGAGCGACTTGGCGATGGCTCTACTGCAGAGGCCTGGTGGCCTGGCCACGCGAAGTCTACGACAGAACTACCAGTGTGCGGCGTCAATGTCAGCAAACCAGGCTGTTATGGAGGAGAGCAGCGATGCTCTTGTTTGTTGGACTCGAGTCCTTACGAAGCATGTCTGCAGATAGGAGGTATGTGTCGTGAAGCTGTCCGGCTGCTTTTCGAGTGAGGTCAGCTTCTCTGAAACAGCGAGCAGAGGCGAAAACGGTCGAAACGTGAGAGCAGGTCGCACCAGTTTGCACGTTGCAAAAAGGGTGATTGCAGGAGCTTGGTGGGTTCCTGACATCGCACTCGTCTATCCATCAATTCTGCGCGCAGGAGGCAGATTCTCGTCGACCTTTGCATTGAAACAGTGTTGCATAAGCTCTGTGTGCCAGTCTGATGTGAGGCTATCGTGGAAGTTTGAATGAAGTGGTAGAGAGCGCGAGTGATTGACGTGGTTATGCGTGGTTTGTGTTTCTTCATGTGTGCGTAAGCAACCAATAAGTTTGAATCTGGATGTTTTCAGTGGCTCAGACTTTGCTGCGCAGACAGGTGGATCCAATGAACACTGAAGCAGATCATCTCCAGATACTAGCACTTTCGGCGCATCTGTCAGTGCCTGCCCGTGCCTAAGGAGTCGAAGGCATAAAATCGTTGGGGCACCAGGGGGCGCACGAGCGGCGCACAAGCGGCGCGCGCGGCGCACTCCTCGGCTCAAGAATTGGTGGACTGTCGGTCAAAAGAGCTCCTGGGCTCCGGAGAGAAAGCGAGGCGAGATTGGTGTTAGCTTTGGAGGGTTTAAGTCGTTGAATGCCGAGAACAGCCCCAGCGCAGGACAATGCATGAGTCCCAAGCCTATGGCCAGTGCAAAGCCTAGGTCACTGTTGTATATTTGGACCGATCTGCTGGCGCCGCTGCTGCCGAACATGGGTTTGTCGGCCTTGCATGTGGTGTCTCTCAGATCTGGATCAAGAAGTCATGGAGTGCAAACTGTCGAGGCACATGACACAAGCCTTCCGTTTTCGCCTGTGTACTTGCTCTACCGTCCCGGGCAATGACCTAAGATGAGTTGCCAGTGCATTCCTTTTTATCTGGTTGATGCAACGTTGCAACTGGCGCTGGAGGCACTACGATGTACTGTATCTCCATAGTGGGCCAACGTCGTGATGCTTCGGGAAAAGTCGTGCTTTGGACCGTGCCGAAGCTGATACTCCGAAGCTGCCTCGAAGCCGGAAGCCCCGCAGACCAACGCGCATCTTCGTTGGGGCGATGCTGCGGCAGAAGAGGTACGAGAATGCAAACTGAGCACTAACTGACTAAGAGGTAAGAGGGTTGAACAAAATGTGATCAGATACACATTGTGGCCAGGAAGCTCGTGGGTTACGACAGCCAACAGAGGATCAGATTCGTCAGATGGAGTCCTGGAAGGCATACAGTGAATTGAGCCTCGGATGTTGCAGCTTAAATGCTGCGTCGTACGGTCGGAAGGCCAAGCGCAACACAGTGATCCATACGTTGAGCGACACAGGGCTGGCAACACACTGAGCCTGCAGATGCCAAGGAAACAGCAAGCCTGGGGTGTCTGGGATGTAGCCGGACAAGTATCAACTCAGGTCTTGATGCTGTACTACTCGCGAGATCGTGACGAAATCTTCGCCTGCTGCTAATTTGGATGGGATGGCCGGCTGGGCCTGTCCTGCACGGTGCCGATCAGGTTCGAATAGCTGCTGATCCACAGCATCTTCGGCAGGTCCGTGCTTGAGCCTTCGCAGGACGTTTGTGCAAGACTCTTCCTGTCCGATTCAGGTTGCAGAGATGATTCGGTATCAACTGGAGTTGAAGCCGCACGAAGCCATGTGTTGGAAAACTGTGGCAAAGCACATGGGGTTCTTGACAGCTAGCTGGATGCCGAGTCTCAAGGCAGTACTTGTCGGCATTTGCGGATTACAAAAACGACTACGCCGGTTCCAGCCTTACAGATGGACCCTGCCACAGCATTCAAGAGACCTTCCGAAGCGGCATGCAAACTCATGTTACATCTGTCGACTGCTAGGCAGACGTGATATGAATTATCGTGACCGCTGCGTTGCACAGCTCTCAGCTGTCGGGAGCAGTACGAGTCTTACGCTTTTTCGGGCATGTTTCTGTTTGCAGGTTTCGCACTTGTACGAGACGCATGCCGACAAGGAGAAGGAGGGAGACTACCCGCAAAAAGGCACGAAGACTAGACAGGGGATGATGAGTTTTTCCCCTTGCAAAAGCTCTTTGCTGAGATGCAATCTTCCGCACGGTGGACCGGCTACGTCTCATCGATCACATTGCCAACGACTTGGATACGCTTGCACATCAGTGTCTGTGCAGCTGTGCAGATCCGTGTGGCGCACGGAAGGTGCGCAGTGGTGATCGAAGCTGCGCTGGCATTGATGTTGGGCAGCTGTTGCACGAGCCGCTGCCCAAGGCTACGAGGTTGTTCCCGTGGCAAACAGCTTTCAGCAGCATCCAGCAGCGAGTACTGTATCTAAGTGGCGACCTGATCCACTACTTCCCACTACACGAGCAAGGCCGACAGTCGCATCGTAGACTAGGTCTGACTAGGTGACCATGCTTTCTCCGCTTCTGCAGGAAAGCTGCAGGACATGGACAAAGATTGGTTCAAGACCTTCGTCATCGGACGCAACATCTACAAGGCTTTTGTGATGCTCGTGCCGCAAGTCTTGCAACAACTCCGTGGCTCGAGGTCAGGGACTATTTCGGTGAGCGCATTGCGCTGTACTTCCTTTTCATGTGGCCTCCTTAGTGACTGACTCACGACTGTTGCTGCGACATTGGCAGTTGCGACATGCAGCCTTTAATTGCGAGGTCTCACTTCATCAAATGGATGGTGATACCGACTTTAATCGGCTGCTTCTGCTGCGTGCCAGCCTCAGGGGCTTCATTCCAAAAAGACACCAGAGTTTCTGCTCGGTTGAATTTGTCTTATCCGTGTTGATTCCAAGCGGCCCGACCCTATCTTTCTTTCATGTCTGACTTGAATAGGCTCCAACCTGAAATTTCTGCGTAGGCTTGTCGGTGAGTAGGCCGGGGTTCTAGTTTCATGCGGCGTCATGCGTTCCAAGGACAATGCCAGCCAAAGTGGAATAGAGGCGAAAGTAAGAAGTCCTCCCGGTTTGAAGAAACATCGCAGAGGAAGAACGTAGACGAATTCATGAACCAAGCAAGCAATTCAGGCACGGAATTCAGAGACTTAGGAAAATCAGAAAGTGCAACGATAAATTTCGGCACCAGAATTCAGGAACCAGGCCCGCCGACCCGTAGAGTGTGCACAAGTTAGGACAGACCATGACAGACCAAAGATGTAACAAATGATATTGGGCTCAAGGAAAACAGGTGTGTTGTGCACTGTCTGTAGCACCTCCTTGCTAGAACACATGTTCGCCTGGTAACAGCCTCAACTCACTAGTCGCTGTTCATATTGTCAGTGGTTAGGTGGGCTAGAGCCTCTGGCTGAGCCCTTCGCCGTCCATACGTATAGCTCCACCTGCCCTTAGGTGTTGTTTTTGTAATCGCCACGCATAGGTCCGGCAGGTGACCTACCTTGCACTGTTACAGCTCCGTGGGTAGGCTAGGTAGAGCAACATCATAATCCATTACGTACCTCCATATCTGGGCTCGACTTCTCAAGGGTTTGCGTACAAACGGGCTACCCGCATCTTCATCGATCAACCGGTGATATCCGATGATCCTGTGGTCTAGATTTGTGCAAGTCTTTAGAAGAGAATCTATCGACAAGCAAGGTCGAGGATTATTGAAATGTTCACGCTGCGTCGGTGGTTTCGCTTGAGATTGGCTAGGGTGCCGTTGCCTTGGTGCACATCGTGGGCCCCAGACTCGAGACCGCAAGCACCGCCATAGGAAGGCTATCACACCTGGTACGCAGCACAGAAAGCCGGATTGTGAACTGATACTATTACTACGAGATGCGACATCAGGATCGTCATCTTTCGCCGCTTCTTTCCAAGGTACCGGGCAAGAAGGCAAAGGTGGCTTAGAGTGAAGCTTGGTTGGAGAAGGGTGTTTAAGAAACTGACAAGATCCTGGTACCGTATCGCAGAGCTTTCCTACCACCTTCGTCGTGTCCATCGCTTCACACAACATCGCTACGCTGACGACGTAGTGGATTTAGGGAATCCGAGGTATTATCCTTAACCCACGGCCGTGCGCTTCGTCGAGTTCCGCTTGCGTCGAGGTTCCTTTCAGAAGGGGCAGAACAAGCTTTCATCAACCACAATATACGTCCTTGGCATTGCCTGGAACGGAGTGAAGGTTGATAGGCAGGTTGTGTTCTTAGTGCGGTGCTGGTGGCTTGTCCACGCGTTGTTAACTAGGAGGTTCACCTGCCCAACAGCCCCAGAACGATCAACAACGATTGAGGGTGTTCTGTTGAGTGTCTGTGAAAGGGTTGACTCCCGATCAACAGTCATTAACATCGGCAGCGAGAGCTGTTGTTGCGCCGCATGCTCTTACCCTCCCAACAACATCGAAAGCATCTCCTGCAATTCCTGTATTCTTCCGTTCCTAGGTTCAGGATTCTTGCAACGGACTGGGGATTGGGATAAAGCCTTTGTGACGGCACGGGCAATCTTCACAACTTTCAAAGCCACTGTAGCGGCCTTTGGGGGTTGGGTAAACCCACGGTAACGGCGCGGGAGATATCATTGGGTTGTAGTCTGCTGACACCCCGCCCAGCGCGATCCCTGAGATTTCGGCAGAAATAGAGTCGCGCCACTCGGCGTTCATCCGTGTAGGAGAATGGCACATCACCGATGCAAATCAGCGACCTTCGCTTTGCGTGAGCTGGTGTTACACGGGCTGCAGCTAATAGGCGCAGGGGTACCAGAATAGCGCGCAAGACCGCGCGAGGCTTGGATGGGAGTGTAGGTGACCCAAGGACGATGAGCAAGATTTCTCGACAATCACAGAAGTCACAGATTCATTCACGGATAGAAGGACTTTTTCAGATAATGATGAGTCGATTGTCATCCAGAAAACTCCAATTTACTCCAATGGTAGCTGGCAGCTCTGGCAGCCATCGTGTTGAGCTTCCTCCTCCTGCTTCGGTTCGCGTGCGCGCCGACCACTCTGTATTGATGCAGAAGACGGCGCGACGGCTGCTTTAGCCAATGCAATTGTAAAGCTTTGCCCGCCGAGTCGCCCTGGAGCTTTAATCAGCCTTGATCAGCACAAAGAGAGTCCGGAGCCAAACTATTGAAGCCCTCGGCCACGACATTGTAGCGAGTAACATTCCTATGGCTTGCAGTTCATCCCTCAATCTTCTGTGGATTTACAGTGGTAAAGTCCGGACCAACACCACCGTGTCGCGCCATGTATCTTCGAAGGACAACTTCATACCCCAGTCTGCCGAGCCCGATTCAAGCTCAGGCCAGATAAGATTTCCACGCCTCCCAAACCGCCCACGTCGGTCAGAGGATGTTCAATTGCAGTTGGCTTTTGAATCCTCAGCACCCGCTGCGCTGCCCCCAGAGAGTCAGAGGTTGTGGAGTCTGGTGTGGTCGCTAAAAAACGGATGATATCGGTGAAGCTTGTATCATGCGACCAATAGGGCTAGAAGACTTGCTGCAGAATATGACCTTCCAGGCCGTAACACTTTTTTGAGTATGCCTACGATGCGAGATCCATGCTCAGCAAGTTTGCTCAGCAGTTTGGGGTCAACTCCGTAAGGCTATGTCTTGATGACCCAGATCTGTGGAATGCTCAAATGTAGAGCAACTGCACGATCAAGTGTCAAGATTCAAAGGTGCTGACATTCGGTTTTCCGTGCCGAGTGCATCTCAACACGTGGCAAGCCATCAGCATCCACAGAGACGGCCGTAAGCAGAAGAACCTTCACAAGGCGAACCTTGTTGGAGATCTGCTCAAAAGTTCGAAAAACATAAGGGCTTGGGTTCGCTTTGACGGTTGTGCTATGTTTTGCTTTAGGTGATGTGGGTGAACATTCTCCCGCGCGCAGTCCGTGGTGCGTGGGTACCTCGTGCGTGCGCCTGTTGCACGACCTTTCGCAGCAGGAGTGTGATTGCACGCATGTGCACGAGAATGCCGAAGGGTTCACCATAGATTCGACGGTCGTTATCCGGTTGGCATGGCTAAAGTCTTATGCGAGGTCTTTATCCTTCGTGGTTCTTTAAACATGATTCTGCATCACCTGTGTCGCATGGCAATGCATGGCATGGTATTGCAAAACCTGCCGCGGAAAGAGTCCAGAAGGGAAACTGCTGGCCTCGAGGCGAACAACACCGGATGACACAGCCGCAATACTTCGAGTGCCCTCCGGAATCAGGCTAGAGCCCAAATCCGAAAAATGAAGGTGGCCGAGCTGCGCAACTTGCGGGGTGAAACACAAAGAGCTGGCGCACCATCAACAAAAGTCGAATTGTGGACAGGGGAGAATATGTAGCGGATGCATCACATAATACAGTATTGTATTGTGCTGTTCGTTGAACTTAACTTTGTGGTGTGGGTGTAGACAAGGTTCCACCTTAACCGTAGCCTTCAATGATGCCGTCCAAACTGTTCTTCAAGATACATGGGTCATATTGCCTTTTTTTGAGATTTGGACTTCCACGTCCGATATACGTGCTAAATTTGTAACGGCCCTAATGCCAAGACATTGCAGTCAAGTTGCTTCGTCCCTTTTAGGGCGACCCCTCAGCGATTCTGGTAGTTGCCCCTTTTGCTAGTAATCCACATCGGGTATCCTGGTCGCCGTTGAGACGAGATCTTGCAGATTCGCTGTTTTTTTGTCTTCTCGCACCAGTTTTGCGTTGCGCGCTCAACTCCAGAAGCGGAGGCAATAGCAATAAGCGTGGCGATGTTTTCCGAAGCGATAACCATCCAGTCATTCTCGCAGCATCTGTTGGGTTACAGTTGATTGCCAAACAGCTTACTTACCATCAGGACAACGAAACGTTATTGACGGTTCTCGCAAGTGGATACGGCGCCAAGCTGAAACATTGTGGAAGAGGGCACCATCTAAACATAGCCTCCATGTCTGAACAGGTAGATGACTTGACGGTTGCCGTGTGTTGCCTCGCCAAACACCAATTCATCAAATGGGCTGACGGAAGTTTGACTAACTTATGAACTCAAAGCAGTGGCCCCAAATGTTTGTGCAACTTGGCCTGAAACCGGTTTCTAGTCGTTATACGCATTTGCTGGCAGCTTGCCACAGCACGTCACCAAACAGCCCTTAGTGCAGCTTTTGTCACAACGAGAACAATCTGCAAGAGCCGATGATGTAAGCAATGTGCATTCCTTTGCATCAGATGCCTTCGTGCACGGAGGGGTCATAGGTGTAAAAAGCTTCACACATATTTTCCCGAAGTCGCTTGCTGTAATCATCAGATTCTTCGCACCGATCATGACTTCGCGTAGCTTCACCACTGTGGTTCTCCAAGAGGGTGTCATGGCACCACTGCACAGCGGTTCACATAACGTGCGGGACTCTAAGAATTTGCTTGTAAGCCAAACGCCATGTGCGGATGCGATCTTATGGGTTGAGGATCCAAATGGAGACTCTTCATGCCCTGTACAGGGTACGAGGATACAGCGTTTCCTGTTGCATAGCCCGGCAAGGTTGGATTCAGTTGCAAACAACGATCAAAGTAAAAGGTTCGCTGCAGTTGCCTTCAGCATCAGAGATGTACACAACACGAGACCTGACGATTGTCTCACGCTTCGCGAGCTATGGTTCGGAATTGTAAAGCCTTAGTCAGAGGTCGATGTAAATACACGTCCCTGTACGGGCAGAAGGTCTTTGATGTGTCCTGAAGGCAGGAGCTGAAGAAACACGCACGTGCACACAAGTTAGAGCTGACCGGAAACGTAGCAACTGATAATTGGGCTCAAGGAGAACCCACGTTTTGTGCACTGTTTGTAACGCTTCCTTCCTAGAACACGTGTTTGCTTCGTGTTCTTCAAGAGCGTTTCAAATTTAGGGTTTGAGGTTCTTTGGTGTTCTTGGTTTTCCGGCTTAGGGTGTAGAGTTTTCAAGCTTTAGGGTTTCGGGTTTTGTAGGGTTTTGACCGGGCTCAGTGCTTGGATTTCCTGAGGGTTTAGGGCGGCTTTGCCAGGTTTAGGGTTTAGGGTGTCGCAGGGTGAAGGACCCAAGTTTTTTTGGGTTTGGTTTTTCAAGCTTCGGCTTTTGGAAGTTCAGGGTTTTGGATTTTTCGAGGTTTGTTTTTGGCTTAGGGCGTGGTCAGGATTCAAGGTTCACTAGGTTTGCGGTTGAGGGTTTGACAAGGTTTAAGGTTTAAGGTTTAAGTATTGGAAGGGTTGAGGGCAAGTTGAGGGTTCGCAGGGTTGGGGTTTAAGATTAGTAAAGCTCGGTTTGGCATGGGGTTGTTTAGGGTTCATGGTCTTCCGGCTTAGGGTCTAAGGTTTTTGAAGTTCTAGGTTCGGGTTCTGTCAGGGCTTGCACATGAATGGATGCGGCCGCGCGCCGTCCGCCATATCTGACTTAGCAAAGGCATGGCCGCATTGCACAAGTCAAGTCCGCACGCGGCAGGGGCGCTGTGCTCCACACCTATTTGGAAATGCTTTATGATTACACACAGCACAACTGTGTCTTGCAGCGCCCGATTTGTCACTCCTCAGTTCCTGTTGTTTGTCTGCGGGTGCCGAATTTCCCCGCGCGCCTTCCAGACATCGGATCAGACATTGCAACGAGTTTTGTTTTTACCTTCGTCGTTTCTCTCTCATTTCGTATCAAACCGTGTTAATGTAGGCAGATATTATTATCAGCTCGAGCCAATTTGTTTCGAAAAGATTACAGAGCATGCAGCGTGGAGTCGCTTATGGTGATCACACTGCGGAATATGGACCCAGGGTTTGTTTCTTGCAGGCGCTTCTTTTTGTTCCAGTAGGGCACAAATTGGAAAAGCTAAAGCACACGCGGACGCATTGCCTCTTCGCCACGGTGCAGTGGCCGGGCCTTGTTGAGGGCAGTGTTTTCAGGTGCTCGACCTGTTCATGGGGACGCCCAACAACTGGACGGCGATGTTCCTTTGCATCGGCGCTGGCCTGAAAGCTCCTCTCTTTGCGGGCGTTTCTTTGCTGTTGAGCAGCAGCTATATAAAGCAATTTTGTTTCTTCCGTCGAGGCGTCGGACTCTTCTCAACAACCTTCATACACTTCTGGCGAAGAAAGTCCAATCTCTATGCTCTGAAGTGCTAGGCTCAGTCCTCGTTCAAGTCGCGCATAGAGCAGCCGTTGCCAAGCCGAGGTGGGGGACGTTTTCCATGAAAAAGAAGCCTGAACCAACCAGACCAGAGTTCTATGGCGTCGGAATCCTGTCCAACTTTGGCTGTGCGCTTTGCCGAATCGATGTCATTTCGAACATACCCTGAGGTAAGCCGTATCAACCCCATCACCAGCAGAGTCGACAGGCTTTCCTGCGTCGCAGCAAGGGTTCGTTGCCTTGCCGTCGTGACACCGAGAGGTTCTACCCGTGGAGTGAGCGGATATGGAAAGTCCTTTTCAGCTATTCTGTGATTACGGTGCCTTGGCTATTTAGATGGCACGTGTGGCACTGCTGATGTGCTGATTGGGACAGCGGGAGTTGGCTAGTGTACTCGACGTGCTGTAGCAGAGCAGAATCATGCTTCCACATTAACGAGCACAGATGGATTTTCGGCTGCAATTTGCACTTTGCACATTTGTTGGAGCCAGCCGTGCGGAGAGGCGCGATGTGCGGGCCTTAGACAGCGGCATACCGTCGCAATGGAAGTACAGGTGTCCCTCATCGCACTCTTTTTCGTGGTCGGCATTCTCATGGTTCTCCGCCACATTTTCCACAAGAATGGTGGACGAATCACTTTCCAGGCTGGTTTGGGAAGTCTCGTGCTTCTTTACCTGATGATGGATTGCTCTGAGGTCATCAACGCACTGATCGTGGAGTTGTTGAATACCCTCTTCACAAGCCTTGCAAACTGGCTCACGGACACTTTGCAAGTGACCTTGCAGTTTGCAGCATTTGCTCCGAGGGCGGTCGTTTCCCGGACGTCACTGTGTTTTGATGTCACTGCCACCGCTTATGCGCAGCTACCACCGCTCATGCATTGCCGCCCGGGCGGCGGGTAGGGTCTACACGAATGCATTTCACGACGGGGCTCGGTACAACGCATGTAGTAGCCTCTGGACTCCATAGCTTGTCCGGCTGCTTGATGAAGCCACGGAAGCTTCAGACTTCTGACCTCTAGAACGTCCCAAACCACCGCGAAATCTTGCAAAATCCATTTCGCGCCCTTGTTGCTCCGCTAAAAAAATATGCCACTCGGTTGCGGAGAGACATCATCAAATGACGTCAAACCGATGAGTCAACCCCCCGTTTCACAAGCATGCACCACTTGGCCCGCCAGTTCGTGCCGTTGCAGAGGGGTGAAGTCGCCAAGCAGAGGAAGATCTCCGCTGCTGCTTTATCCAAGGAGATCAAACCCACTGACCATCGAAACAGCCTAAGTCCGAAGAACTTGCCGTCCAAGTTCGTTCTACGCTTCGAGTTTGTGTCGACATGGTAACTGCTTGAGTTCATAGTTCAAGAAGTTTAGCATGGTGCTCACAAAGTCAGTTCGCTAACTGCGCATCAGGCAACCAGCCAATCAGCCGATCAGCCAGGCAGGTCTACGGTTTGGGTTGATCGACTGATCGGCGTAGCACGGTTTGGCCCCCGAAAGCCGCGCACACTGGAATTTTTGACGCTCGCAAGTTCAGGCGGGCATGGCAACTACCATCGTGATCGCTCTCCATGCAAGTGTGTTCTTGCTAAATCCGGGTGCACGGGAAAGCAAAAACAAAAGTGATCTTGCAGGAAGCCATCGCCTTCAAACATTGCACCAGAACACAGTGAATAGTCAGCAACCCATGAAGACCAGGGACGTGCAGTCTTAACAACGCAGGGAATGGAGATGTGCGGAGTGATCGGGGCAAGAGCTAGCCCTCATAAAGGCATCAAGTGCGCCGTTCAACAAGAAACATTCGTGCTAGATGTTTTCAGACTTCATCGCATTACCGGTACAAAAGACCAATGAGCTACGATAACACATCTTACAACTTAGCAGGCTTGAGCCAGCCCCCCGGCTTTCGGAAAAGGCTCCGACTCTTCCACCAAACCTTCAAACTGCCGCCTGCGGATCCCTGGCAGCTACTGCTGCGATCATGCGAGATGTTCCGGACATCATGCAGGACAGGGAGAATCATCGCTCCTATTCAGAACATGCAAACCACCTATTGGCATCGCCCCCAGTTGTGTTAAATTGCCTTGCATGCGAAGTGAACTGTGTGAACTGTCTGCTTGATCATGCGTGGTCAAGGCCAAGATGGTGGTTTTCAAGTTCATCAACTGCTACGTGTCGCTGTACTATATTGCCTTCTTGAAGGACATGTTGATGTCGTACAACAGATGGTCACGAACCGAACGCATGATTGTCGGAAAAGAACAGGCGCATTCGTATCTTTTTGGGATGCCAATGACATGCGTCAACGACGATTGTCTGGTTCTGAATTTTCAGAGCAGGCTGTGTGTGAAATCTATCTGCAGCTATGATAAGATGCAGCGTTGTTTCTCCTTATTCTGCTGCGCAAGCTCAGGTCTCAACGACTTGGGCTCACAGCTTGCAATTTTCATGATCATGAGGCACCAGGGATCGTGCAGCGGAACTCGCACTGATCGGGGTTGCGGCTTGGCATTGTGCAGCACTTCATTGATAGGCGATTTTTTTTGGCATTCGTGCGTATAGATCCGCACAGCACTGGTGTTGGATCTTCTTTACACAGAACATGTCCCTTGTGCAGTATGGGTATGGACTAAAGAAGCAGTTGTCGTCTACCTCCGTACCCTGCAGGCTGACCGTGCAAAACATGATCGAACTGGGTGCTCCGTCAACTCCTGAGACGATTCCTGAACAACGTTGCTGATAGTTGTTGCGGTCTGAGGTATGCAGTCATGTATTACAGAGAGTACACAGAAGGCGGCTGCTGACAGAAAGTAGCCACGGTTCGCCTGTACAAACCCATGAGTTCACATGGCATGGCTATTGAGCAGATGTGTGGACCAGCACAGAAGCATGCCCGTGCAGAATCACAACCTGCGTCGTGCAGGAAACACCTTCAAGACCTCTCTCTTCACGCATTGCTGGCCTGTTTTGCGTACATTTACTATGCCAGCCTCACTCTGTTGGATCAGTCAGGAATCCGATGACGATCATGCTTACCTCTGAGTTTCTTGTTCATGGTGCTAGTTTCGTTGGCGCTTGCAGAGCTGCCTCGCCAAGGCCAGATCTATCCAGTCCAGAAAAGCAGAGCAAAAAGGAGGCTGGCATGCTCTCTCGAAGATCTCAAGTCTCTGATTTATCCCGGCTGTTCTGCCAATGAGCTGCAGGATTATGATGTGTACCAGGACATGGATGAGGCAGCGCGGCAAGTGCGCCGTCCTTCAGACCCGCAGATGTGCTTTCTCAGGTGTTGATCCTCTACGGCTACACCGTGCTCTTTGTCGTCGCTTGTCCGTGGGTGCGCTCCTTCATTCGGTCGTCTTCCTGCTGGCTGCTAGCTCATTGTGACGGTCATGCCAGATTCCGCTGATCACAATGATCAGCCTTGTTCTGGAGTTCGATCCCCAGCTTCTCTCGGCTTAGTGGTTCTTTAATTGTACAAGGAAACAGAGAGCCTCGGAAGTCCAGCAGCGACACACGTCAAGTCGGACGTCGGACCGACAGCAGCACACTTAGATCACACAGAGACTGAGAGAGGACCTCAAGATGCCGACCGGACGAAACTCTAAGTCCTGCTGCCCTTTCGCGAAGAGAGACTGGCCCGAGAGTTAACATGACGGCATCTGGCCGGAAAGGGCCGCACGCATGTAATCGCAAAAGGCTGACAAGGTTCGGGGCCTCGCTTGGGATAGTGCCTGCTTGTGACAGCAGGTGCTTCATGGATCAGAAGAAGCTGGTGCTTCTTTTTCGCAGGCATCATGGCCAGCTGGTGGCTGGTGCAACGTGAGGTGAATCGCAGCTGTGCAGGCCTTTCCCATCACCAGCTTCAAACAATGAGCCCTGGGACACGGCCTTCGATGTATTCGGCATGTTTCGAGCTTAACATTAGTATCATTGATTCTTCGAACACCGCTTCCTGGTGTGCGCCGACGAGGATTGCAATGGCTACGAACACTGCCGTCGTAGTGTTTGCTTCGAACGTCTTCGTCAGCTGGAGCCTTGCCCTAGAAGGGTTCCAAGCGTTTCTACGAGTTGTTTTTCGCAGTCGTAGTGACAGCTCGTGCTTCTGGCACTGTTGACAGATGCTCATGCTCAGATGTGTTTGCTTGAGCAAGGTGCTGCCAACACTCGTAGAAGCCGTTCAGAGAATTTGTGGGCAGAAGAAAGACCTGCTTTTGTTCTCTGCGTTGGTGCTGTGCCTTTCTGTACTTGCTTTTAACGCGGTGTTGTGGTTTCACATAGCAGTTGCGCTCAACCGCTAGTGCTGCAACCTGCCTGCCTGCCTGCCTGCCTGCCTGCGTGCCTGCGTGCCTGCGTGCGTGCGTGCGTGCGTGCGTGGGGTTTGCATACACTTCGATGAACAGCCCTTGGCAGCACGTTTGCTCTCAGCTGCAAACTGCCACGAGCACAACTCTCAGAGCAGAATCAAAGTGAGTAAGCTCAGCGGCTTAGCGTAAGCTTCAACTCGCGAAGACGGGACCGAATAGAGTTGCAGTGCATGTGGGACAGAAGAACACGTCAGCAGCGCGAGGCGGCACAAGTCTGAGAGTCCTGTTGCCCTGCATTTGTGCTGTACACATACCGGACGTTGAAGTCTTAATGTCGATGATGCTGCATGACTGGAAGCAAGTAACCTGCTTCCATGCTGGGACCTTTTGCAACAGACAGGGCCAGCAATTTGGTGCTCGTGCTGCCGGTTTGATTGTCACTTGTGCCTACGGCTGCAGCGCTGCTGCAAAGCGTTTTTTTTTTGCAGCCTGGGCCTGGAAGAGAGTCGCGTGGTTTTGCATTTGTGGTTTTGCTGTCTTGCTTCTGTCTGACTTTTTTCTTCTCCGTTGTCGAGTCCGGGGTGCAAGATCACGTCTAGGACATGTCTCTGGTGTACTACCGGAGTGAGTTTGCATAGACCCTGACGAGCGACGTTTATCACTCTTCTCGATAAGTTCATGGGTATTCTCATTGCCTGATCTGTCATCTTATATCTTATTTGAGGAGTCACCACCACAAGATCCTGCTGTTTCTGGTCGTGGAGCACTGCATGATTGCATTCAGGCCTCGCCATTGCGCACGGATGTCCTGCAAACCATCGTGGCTACATTCCGTTTCGGAACCAACCTTAGACTCTTCCAGGATACTTATGTCCACGCTTTTTCCGGCCGTTCCGTGGGAGGCCATGGGTTCTGTGAGATGTTCTGAAAGTTTTCTGATGGGACAAGCTTGATTCGAGTGGATGTAGGTGCGGATGCTGGCCATGCAGCAGCAGGTCATGGTCCACAGGCTCTGTTCGCCATGGAAGTAACCACCTGCACAGCGGAAGAGAGTTGCTCAGTGTTTGAACATCAGGCACTTGAATCTTGGTGGGGAAGAGGATGACCACGAAACACGAGCGAGTGCTGCGGCCTCATGTGAATAAACGACCGCATGAATGACAGACAGAACATCAAGCCGCTAGACCAGAGCCTGGAGCCAACTAGCATGCGTCGCTTGTTTGCTCTTGCGTCTGCAGGCAAATGAGCTGTTGAAGCCTGCGTGTGTGAATGTCATCACACCGCCATTCGCAACGCTAGGCAATGATGGCAACTGCACAGCCTCCTCCACTTGTACATGACGCTGATGAGGAGGAGGACAGCTGACCTGGCCTGTCAGAGTGCCGTCTGGAAAGTCAGAGTCGCGAGTGCTGTAGTACTGGTACACCTGACTTTTTGCAGCACGCCGGGGGCTCAGCTTGGCGAGTCTTGAGCTCAAGCCTGGCACATCTGGCATGGGCGAAGGCTGACATCTGATGCAAAACAGCAGAAACGGATGTTGGGGCATTTCACCTTGAACTCTTCACTGAGGGATTCTTTTGAAGCTTCTCACTTGCACGCCATGGCTAAGTCCAAATTCGCTCATCGAAGTCGGGGTCCTGCGTTGTTGCTCCACGTAGTTGTGACTTTACTATTAGTAGGAGGTTACTGTATATTTGAAGCCGACGTTGTGCATCACGTTGGGCATGTGCTGAAGAACATGAAGGTACCTTGTTCGGTGAAGCACTGGAAAGAACCCATTCCTAGCCCGAAATGCTTGAAGACTATATGCACATAAGCTCTGATTTGTGTCGGCTCGCACCTTAACTGCAATGAGCTCTCGCATCCTGCATTTCGGGCATTTTCACCAATTCCGAGTGTGCTAGGTTTCCAAAGAGGGATCAGCACAACACGACACGAAAATTATCAGCAGCCAGACAGATCTGCAGTTGTCGCATTGGCTACTGCGAATGGCCCGACTGATTTCGGATTGCCGCAGCAGTCGCTCTGGAAAGGCTCACACATCGACACGAGACAACATAGGCCATCTAAGTAACGACAGGCATCGATCGATGTCGGTCTCGAATGAGGTAGGGACTGCACCACTTGACGAAGAAGTTGCTAGCCAGGACTTCGTCTGACCGGACCAAGGGTATCTGAATGGAGGGTGATCCCATCGAACCCCCCGGTGCCGCCGTGAGCCAGGGCCTGAAGAAGAGGAGAGAGCTGACGGCGATTATGATGTCTGAAGCCCAGGTTCGAAGCCATGTCCACCAAGAAGTCGTCGACGCTTCTCTGAGGAGCGGCACAAGATGAGGTTGCAAGTGAAAATCGTTAATGACTCGCAGGGCTGAGGAAACCTCCTCCAAAGACCAGTGTCGAGCAACAAAATTCACAGCGCTGCCGCTTTCCGCGATCTGCAAGAAGCACTCATGTCTGCAACCTCCTGCTGCCGCATAAGTGAAACAGTGAAGATTCCCAGTCGGGATCGGCGAGGAGTTCGGAGAGGAGTGACACTATACAGATTACAACTACAATTGGCCGGATTCACCTCCATCCCTTCGAGCTAGGTCTTCTCTGTCCGCATGCAGGTCGCTCTTGGCAACCAAATCTTCTTCCAACTAACATCTTCTTCTAGGATTTACGGTTTGGCGACCAATATTTTCTTATTGGGTCAAAAAGTTTGGCACCCAACGTTTGCTTTTATGGTGTGAGGTTTGGCAACCAACATCTTCTTTTAGGGTTTAGGGGTTGGCAGCCAAATCTGCATTTTGGGTTTACGGTTTGGCAACCAACATTTGCTTTCGTGGGCAACTATCAACTCTATCAACTTCTTCACAACATACCCTTTTGGGGTTTAGGGTTTGCCAACCAACATCTCCTTTTAGGTTTCAAGGTTTGGCAGCCAAGGGCCGACTTCTTTGAACTCTGGGGTTTAGGGTTTAGCGGGCTTGTCTCGGAGCGGGGCTTGGCTTTGCTGCGCTTCGCTCGGCTCGGCTCAGCTTGTGGTGCAATCAACCCTTCGGCAGCCGACATCTTCGTTTAGTTTAGGGATTAGTGTACGGCTTGGCAACCATCATGTCTTTGGGTTTGGCAACTAGCATCCCCGTTTTGGGCCGTTGTCATGCGTTAGGAGCACCTACGGAGCACACGTAGCATGACATTCATTTTGGACGTCATGTTGCGCGTAGCGTTTTGGTTTTCAGAATGACCGCGTAGCCGGTAGTGTGTAGTCATGCCTGGCCCCTGGTTCCTCCCGAGAGAGGACCAGGGGGCATGGGGAGCATTACCCGCTGCGCTCGGAGACTACTTGGAACTTAAGCTTCTCGACTCAGACCAGCATCCACAGGGGATGGCCTTGGTCAGAGTTGAGGAGCGGGAGAACCCCGGCCACTATGGAGAGTGGTTCCAGGCCACAATAGTTGCGGTGTCGGATGGTTACCTCCAGTGGTGGCTGGATGAAGGAGAGGGCTCTGCGGAGTAGACATGTCTGTGCCAAGAGCCCTGCTACTTGCAGGGGTTCAAAAGGGCACCCCGACATGGAGTTCCATCTCGAGTCCCTGAGAAGCATCCCGGTGGCGGAGCTTGGGACCCCTCAACAGCCCGCGTGGCTGGCCCAATCTAAAGTGGGAGCTACATCGCTTGGGCGGCCAGCCACCACCTCCAGCTGCGGCTGAGACGAAGGGGGGAAGGCATGTCCCCGGCGCTGGGGCGAAGCCGGTGGACAGGGTCGGAGGGAGAAGCGGAAAGGGCGCCGAGGCAAGTCACCCGAGCGCCGCCCTAAGGAACCCCGTGCGCGGGAGCAAGCAGCAGGGCCAGCACCTGAGGCCGAAGCTGCTTTAGAAAGGAAGCGGCGCAGGTGGCTCAGCCCGGACGGACATTGCAGTGTCTCGTCTGCCACGAGCCGCGACCGCAGCCCTCGCAAGCCTCGGTCGCCAGCTTCGAGAGCTGAGGACCCTTTGCAAGGCACTGGATCTGGTGGTGGAGGGCGAGGCGCGGCGAGCCGCAGACATCCTAGCCGAGAGAGTGAAGGCCACAGAGGCCGCTCTCCACGACGACAACTGGCTCAAAGCCCAGTTCGTGGAGTTGCTGCCGAGAGAAGGCAGCCTTCTCCTGGAGACCGCTTGCCAGCTTGCCCTGGAATCAAAGGTGAAGGAGGCGGGCCAGAGGATGTCGTGGGGGCAGGGCAAAGGCCGATGGACAGGTCGGCCCGACAACTCCGAGCCTCCTCCGCTCCAGCTCTCCACCCTGCCGGAGAAGGGCAAAAAGGGAGAAGGAAAGAAAGGAAAAGGGGAAAAAGGCCAAAAAGTGAGCCCCGTCGAGGCGGAGAAAGAAGGACCTTCTAATAGGAAGCGGCGGCCTGCCAAGAAGGAGCTCAAGAAAGAGCGTGCGGGGGGCCCCTCCGGGGTGATCCACGAGGGCCCGGAAGAAGAAGAGCCTGGCGAGATGACCCTTTCTTACTAGCTGAGGCTGAGGGAGGAGGTGTCCCTCCGGCTGCGGCCGAGCGCTTTAGCCCGGGAGCTGAGGAGTGGGCTACAGAGGAAATTGAAGCCCTGGGGCTCAGCGAGGATGAGGACACGCTCCAAAATTCTTTTGAGCATAAGAGCGCGGTCCCTGGGTGGTGGAACCTCAAAAAAATGCAGAAGGCGATCACCACACTCCTCGAGAGGAAGCCGACGTGGGAGCAGGTTCTGGAGTGGCTGATGGACGAGGCCAGGCGGTTCCCCAGTGCGCGCGGAGCCCACCAAACAAGAACCAGCCCTTGGGAGACAGTCCCGGAAGGCTGCTCGCTGGAAGGAGCGATTGACGCCCTCAACTTGCACTACTGTTGTGGGTGGGTGAGTCCTGTTTGCTGGCCTCCCCTGACGGCGCGACAGGCAGAGGCCGTGAAGGGGCTCGCCCGAGCCTGCGACGGCTGCATAGGCCAAGGCAGACCTTCGGGAGGACCGGCTGCCTCTCCAGCCGCTCTCGCAACTACAAGGGCAATCTCGTGGAACGGGTTGGCGAGATTACAGCCGACCTTGTGATCGGGGCGTGGCCCCAGGTGGGGGAGGCGGCTGTGGCCTCGGTCACTGAGTTTTTGACGGGCACTTCAACCACGGGCCTCGAAGAAAGGCTGGAGGAGTGGAACAAAGTCGTGGCTGCGGCATACCAGCGGCAGATGATGGGGTCAGCGCAGTGCCGCGAGATTCGCAAGGCCACCTGATTACAAACGGAGCAGGAGCCGTGGAAAAGAGGAAAGTTATCAACGGCCGGGAGGTGATCATGCAGAGGTTCATCTCGAACTTCGTTCCGATCAACGAGTACCTGGAAGCCCTACCCGGGGACCAAGTTTTCCTGCCTTATGTCGCTCAGTTAGGCCTGCTCCTCTTGGAGGAGGGAGGGACGCTCTTGATTGAGTCGGACGACCTCACCTCCGCCTTCAACCTCTTCCGCATGCCTGACGCCTGGCTACCCTACTTTTATGCTAAGAAGGTTTCAGGACACATCCTGGGATCCAGCGAGGAGTGGGTACGCCCGGGGCTTCGTGTGATCCCCATGGGGTGGAGCTCGGCCGTCACGATCATGCAGGCCATTCTCCGAAACCTCGTCTTTGACAAGGCAGGCATCCCCGAAAGCTTGGAGATTGCCAAGATCAAGGACTTACCCGCTGAGGGCGGAGCTGTGCTTTACCTGGATTCCTTTGACCAGGTTCGAATGGTGGACACCAGCCCGAAGAGGGCTTCGCTAGCCCCGAGCATGAGAGGTTCCGGGCTGCGTGCCTAGAACGAGGACTCCCGCTCAACGCCTCTGGAGCGCTGAAAGCAGGATCCAAGGAGGGGTCCTGGATGGCGCGGGTCTCCGGCGAGATCTCGTGCTCCGATGCGTCCCTCGGATGAGCCCGGTGTGTGCGCGGAGAAGAATCGTGGGGGGCCCATGGGCCTTTGGTGCATGGAACAGCGCCGCTCCGAGCGCTGCTCTAGGAGAACTACCTTTAGCCTATGCCCGACTTTTGCGGAGTTCTTCCCCGAGCCTGGGCAGCCACTTACCGAGACAATGGCACTCAACAAGGTGGCTGTCCTTCTGGCTTTTCCGTGTATCCAGGGGATGATTTCTGGAGCCCTACAGGGAAGGAGAAGTTTGAGCGAATGGAGGCGCAGAAGCAGTGGGTGGTCCTCCTCTCGAGGCCCCAGTCGCAAGGAACGAGAAAGGGAGACCAGAAATGGCCCCTGGGAGTCCTGGTACCAGGAAGACTGGTACGATGACTGGCCGGATCAGGACCGCTGGAGCTGGAGAAACCCTCACCCGCGGGATGACGCAGACGAAGACTGGGGACCTGAGGAAGAAGAAGAATACGAAGACAGCGAAGAAGAGGACGCTGAGGAAAGGGACCTCAGTGCTGACTCCCGAGAGTCCTACGAGAACGCCACCTCTGAATCCTCCCCCGATCTGCAAGCCTCGCAAGAAGAACCGCACCCCAGCACCACCGGCAAGCAAGCAATGAAGTCCTCCTGACGGAGACGACCATTGACTCGGCTTTCTTCCAAAGCGTCCAAATTCTGCGGAGTTCCGAGGTGTTGACCGCCGATGGCGGTCCACCCCACCCGCAGCAGGTCGNGTCGCGTTGGCGATTTCTCGCGCTCCGACGCGGGACACACAGCACAGAGAGCGATACATGGCGTCATATGCACAGGAACCCATTACTGCGAAGCCTCTTACTCATGCCTGTGATACCCGTCTCTATCTGCCTTGCAGGACACTTCGCCAAATGACGCAACATCAAGGCCGGAGCGTATGCACAGCACTCAGATGGATGCGCCACCTACCTAATCGCGTCAGAAGGCTCAAAGTCGGAGTCCTGCCCCGGCGACGCCGACGCAGGTACAAGACACACCTGCTCAGTGGCCCCCGGTGGGCCACTCTGATCGCGCAGCACCTCAGCCCTCTCCTTACACTTTGGGCGCCAGCAGGAGGCCGAGTCGCCACAGACGGCCCCTACAAGGATCTTTGAGCAGCTCGCTCAGGCGGGCCTCCCCACGCTGCTCAGCACATACTACAGATCCGGCGACTTCACAAAGCATCATAACACGTTCCATGGCCACCCCTCTACAGCCGAATTCCCGAGGGTGGGAAACTGGAACCTGTCACTGACAGGGAGCCTCCTGTGCCCGCACCTGCGAGGTATCTACAACAATGTGGAAACCTTCGGTTCTTTCATGGAGTCCTTNGTGGGAAACTGGAACCTGTCACTGACAGGGAGCCTCCTGTGCCCGCACCTGCGAGGTATCTACAACAATGTGGAAACCTTCGGTTCTTTCATGGAGTCCTTCACCGTGTGCAACGCCCACAAAAAGCACCGCCCCGCCTAATACGGAAACTTCTCGCTCCTGGTGCAACTGATTGTCAAGATGATGGACACCTGCACACCGGCGACCTACGATGCCATGAAATGGAAGTCGAACGCGGCTGAGTTCATACATGCCATCCGCACCCACGAGGTGGCGCCAGCCCCTAACCCGGGAGAAGCCGGGGCGGACAATCTTCGCCATCTTATGACGCTGCGCCGGATGTCGACAGCCCACCGACCCCCGATCCTGCGCCGGAGACGCCAGCCACCGAGACATGGATCCCGGAGACGCCACCCCCGGAGACACTGCCGCTTCAGCTTATGAACAAGCCAATGGCTGAACAGACGGTGGACTCTTCCTCCAGCCACTCCCGAGGATGTGAAGATGCTCACCCAAAGGGAGCCGACACATCCTGTCGCGGCCCCTCCTCCTGACCAGGCTCACAAACTCATTGGAGGCCACAAGTTCGACCACCACCGAGCCCTCCCTCTAGGTCGGGCTCCTCTGCCTCGGTTGTGGAGGAGACAGGCACTGCTTACTGGATGCGCAAGAATGGCACCCCAAAACGGGTGAGAGGTGAGCGGGCCAAGGAAATCTCGAAGGCCCTTACGCAGCTGCTCCGTCACGCTGCGCCCAGGCCAGGGAGCCGCATACAGGAAGACGGAAACGCGGACAGGGGAGACCTCCGCTTCGGGACAATGGGTCACGGAAGCCGAGGTCATCGATGTGATCCACCACAACCAGAAGAACCGGTTTGAGGTCAGCTTCCAGAGTGGGCACTACCAAGTGCGCGCCCTCCAGGGCCACTCCATCAGCCATGTCAGGGACGATTTGGTCCTGACCCAACTATCCATGGAGGACACACCGGAGTACGCTGCTCACGGCACCTACTATGACTTCTACGAGAGCATCTTGCGTTACGGTTTGATGGCCGGAGGACAGCAAGGACCGTCCTTCAGACGCCACGTCCACCTGGTGGAGCAACTCCCATGGGAAGGAGCCATTTCGGGTATGCGTAGTGACTGTGACTTAGTCATANTGGTGGAGCAACTCCCATGGGAAGGAGCCATTTCGGGTATGCGTAGTGACTGTGACTTAGTCATATGGATCCGCACCCGCGAAGCAGCGGCATCTGGTGTCAGGTTCTTCAGGTCAGCCCCCTCGCGTTGGGTGCGGCCCTCTGGGCAGCCCCAGTACAGGCAAGGATGATCGCCTCAGGAATTACAGCCGGCCCGGTCCCAAGTCCGGGGTGGGAAGCAACCTCGTTATTACACTCATCTAAATACAGAGTCAGCTTTCCCACAGTGTGAGGGTTCCAGCTCTTTCCGTTGAGGCTGGGGAAGGCAACCCATCTGCGTATTCTTGTAGGCACTCTGTGCCGAAGCCAAACGGAATACAGGTCATTTATGGGAAGCAGGAATCTACTCACAACTGGAGTCGATATGTCAAGAGATCCTTCAAGCGAGCTTGCCACCGAGCCATCAAGCACGGCCAGGCCAGCTACAAAGGACGCACACTCACAGTCACAAACTCATCACCCNAACTGGAGTCGATATGTCAAGAGATCCTTCAAGCGAGCTTGCCACCGAGCCATCAAGCACGGCCAGGCCAGCTACAAAGGACGCACACTCACAGTCACAAACTCATCACCCGACCAACCACCTACCACCTTTACCACTATACCCCGACCACATCAGCCAAAACGCCGTTTGCAGGTATACTGCCACAATGTGGGAGGACTAGGATCCGGAATGTACGAAGACCTCATGGGATTCCTAGATCAGTCGCACTATGACATNCCAAAACGCCGTTTGCAGGTATACTGCCACAATGTGGGAGGACTAGGATCCGGAATGTACGAAGACCTCATGGGATTCCTAGATCAGTCGCACTATGACATTGTGCTCATACAAGAGACCAAGCTCAGGGACGACAGCGAGTACACGACTCCCACATGGATCTGCGTTGGCTCAGGCACCACTGCCCAGAAACATGCTGGTGTCATGATACTAATTCGGCGCTCAATAACCCACGCACACGCAGTCAGACACGATGCAGTTATCCCAGGTCGCTTGCTACGCGTGCGCTTCCCGCTGGGAGCAACTGGCCGCCTGCTCAGTGTGATCTGTGC